>VBSM01003162.1:2679589-2691615 GCA_008086735.1 Cheirogaleus medius
TCAAAAAAAAAAAGAAAGAAAGAAAAAATAGGCAAAGGTTACAAATAAACAGTTCACAGAGGATGGGCCAATAAACATCATATGAAAAGATGCTCAACTTCACTAGTGATGGAGGAATGCAAGTTAAAAAACAAATGAACACAGGTTATCATTTTCATCAATCAGATTGGCAAACAATTTAAAGGATAGAGTCTTAGGAAATGTGAAGATACATTGCTGATGGGAGTGAAAGATGGCATAGTGCTTTTGAAGGGCAACGACAGTATGTATTAAAATTGTAAGTATCCACGCAGTGGCTCACGCCTGTAATCCTAGCACTCCGGGAGGCCGAGTTGGGCGGATGGTTTGAGCTCAGGAGTTAGAGACCAGCCTGAGCAAGAGTGAGACCCCGTCTCTACCAAAAATAGAAAAAATTAGCCGGGCATGGTGGTGCATGCCTGTAGTCCCAGCTACTATGGAGGCTGAGGCAGAAGGATTGCTTGAGCCCAGGAGTTCGAGGTTGCTGTGAGCTAGGCTGATGCCACGGCACTCTAGCTGTGGCAACAGAGTGAGACTCTGTCTCAAAAATAATAATAATAATTGTAAATATACATACTCCATGACTCAGTAACCCACTTTTGAGTGGGAACCTAGAGAGACATGCATGGTCACAAAGAGGCCTCTACCACAATGTTCCCTGCAGTAATAGTGAAAAATTAAGACCATTTTATCTTTTTTTAGACAGAGTCTTGCTCTGTTGGCCAGGCTAGAGTGCTGTGGCATTAGCCTAGCTCACAGCAACCTCAAACTCCTGGGCTCAAAAGATCCTCCTGCCTCAGCCTCCCAGAGTGCTGGGATTACAGGAGCGAGTCACCCGGCATGGCCAAATTAAGACCATTTTAAATGTCCATCAGGAGAGTGGAGAAATAAATTAAGACCCTCTCCCTCCCCAGTGATGGAATTCCTTGCAGTAGTTAAAAAGAAGGTTGATTTTTTCTTTTGGTAGAAAGATCTCCAAGACATACTGTCCAATGAAGAAAGCAATTAGTCACATATTATGATTGAACAGTATGATCCTGTTCATGTGAGCATGACAAATATCCACACTATCCTCCATATTTCTGTGTTATTATCCTGCCTCTACACACCCCACGCCCACTCCCAGTGGAGAGGATTTTGGTAAGAGCACTGAGGCTCTGTCTGAATGGCTGCAATCACAGTTCACCTCTCAGTTACCACCAAGCAGAAGTGGGAGCCAGCTACATAATTTGTGAGGCCCAGTACAAAATTAAAATGGAGGGCCCCTTGTTCTAAAAGCAGGGACTTCCTTCCTTCCCTCCCTCCCTGCTGCCTTAAAAAAAAAAAGCAGGGGAGAAGTGGAAAGTGCAATTAAAGATCTTAAAACATAAAATTTTTCCCTTTAAAAAACTATTACTAATAAAATATAGGAGGGATAATACTGATGCATGAATAATGATATAAACTTATAAATTGCAGAACAATATTTTGGTGATAGTTTTATATAATACAATAAATAAT
The DNA here is from genome assembly GCA_008086735.1 of Cheirogaleus medius. Lineage (NCBI taxonomy): Eukaryota > Metazoa > Chordata > Mammalia > Primates > Cheirogaleidae > Cheirogaleus > Cheirogaleus medius. Next base: position 2,681,108 of record VBSM01003162.1, read on the forward strand.
AATACATATTAATGTGATATCTTGATCATAAGATTTTTCTGGGCCAGGTGTGGTGGCTCATATCTGTAATCCCAGTGCTTTGGGAGACCAAGGTGGAAGATTACTTGTGGCCAGGAGTTTGAGATCTGCCTGGGTAACATACTGAGATTCCCTCTCTACAAAATATTTTAAAAAAATTAGCTGGGTGTGGTGGTGTGCACTGCACACCTGTAGTTCTAGCTACTTGGGAAGCTGAGGCGAGAGGATGGCTTGAGCCCAGGAGTTAGAGGTTACAGTGACCTAAGATGGCACTACTGCACTCCAGCCTGGGCAATACAACGAAACCCTGTTTAAGAAAAAAAAAAAAGATTTTTTTCTGGCTCGCTTTTCTGCAAATTCAATTATTTGGTCATCGAAACTTTTAGCAACTTCATTTTTAACTGATATAATTGAAAGTAACACCAGTCACAAAATCACAATAATATTGAACCGTTTTTCATTTTGAGACGGATTTTTCTGCTGATACAACTGTTACTGGTGCTGTTAAAAGTATTTTGTAGGCTATGACAGCATTGGGATAAATTTCTGATAAATTGTTTCAAAATACAAATTTTTCGTATGTCTAGAGCTGGTGATGCTTGGAGAATGATTTTTCTGAGATTTAACTCTCCATACAAATCAGTGTCATGTAAATCTGAATCTAATTTTAAATATAAATTTATAAAATGGCATTTTAATGTTTCCTCTGACATTTCCTATAACTTGTGGAGGTCACACAAGAAATGGAAAGTGGCTTCACGATTTGTATATAATTCAAAACACCTGTTTATGTATTCTACCACTGTATCTCTAATTACAAGGAGAAAACTTTTAAATTGTCTTCCTCAATAATATGTTTATCTGAAACTTTTAGTCTCAAGTGCCTATTGTGAAAATCTCTAATTTTAATTTCTATTTCTAAGCCTTTGGATATTTGCTTTGCAGTGTTGCACCAGTTTTCAAAACCATAAGTTCTAAACTCTTCAAAGAATTCTGCAATGTCCATGAGTATGCTTTTATTTTGTAATAATTTCCTGACAAAGTTTACTGCCTTAGTGCCAGCAGTTCCTGCCTCCAGTGTGCAGGCCAAAGAGTTAATCTTTTTGCAGCTCCTGTAGGGACAGGCTGTGGTGAGAGTAGGACAACCTTGTCTCTCACTACAGGTTCCCTCACTGTCCTTATGCAGAGGCCTTTCTTTCTCCCAGGGTTATGAGCACTGCTACCTCCGCTACTGCTTCTGCTACCATTGTTGCTGGCCTGATGTCTCCTTCCAGGCCCTGTGGTGTCCTGGACTGTCTCAGATGTGCTTATGCATACCAGGTGGCCCGGCCAACTGCTCAGCATGCACATTGCCTGCAGTGCCCACAGGCTGTGTGCGCTACCACTTAGCATATCTCTTCTGCTCATGTGCATGATCCATTGTTACATTGGACTACACTTATAAAACACAAGTTCAAAGATAAAATTATTAAGAATTTCAAGACAGCTTCAAACGAAGCCCAAGGCTCCTTCTGGGAGCAGAGCTCTGTGCAGGTGGCACACCTATGAAGCTGGCTTGGGAGGTGTGGGTTAGTGTTCTCAGCTACCTAGTTTGGCGCCTGAGGCATCATTCTGCTAGTTTTTATTTCCAGGGTGTGCAAACCATATTTGCTTTTGTGATTCAAATTATGCAAAGAACTGTTGATTACCTTCCCGCATTATATCTATACATCAATTGGTGTTAAATCCACACCAATGATATAACGGAGTGGTTAAGAGCCTGGACTCTGGACCTGCATCACTAGGAACCCCAGCTTGGATACATACTGGCTATGTGACCGTGAGCAAGTGAATTAAAGTCTGTATACTCAGCGTCCTCATTCATACAATTGGGATAGTATGAGTACCTACCTCATAAGGTTGCTGTAAGGATTAAGTTAATGCAGGTAAAGAGCTTATAATAGTGCTTAGCACACAGCAAATTCTCAGATAATGTTATTTGTCATTATTTTTTCACTAATACTTATACTTTTGGAGCAAGCCTGTTTTTCCTCATGTAATCCCCCCCACTTTCTCCCTCTTTTCTCTTCATGTATTTTATTGTTCACTTTAGCCCTCACACTTTTCATCTCAATAGCTATACGTACATATATGCAGATAAAGGAATTGAAAAAGATTCCCTTGAGGTTACCTCTAGGGAGATAAGCAGGGATTGAGTGAGGTCTGGGGAAGTTCAAGCTAGGGTTTTGAAGGCTGCTTACAATGGGCATGCATTTACCATTACGTGTGTAATTAAAAAATGTTTACAACTGGAAACATTTGTAAGTTTCCAGTTAAAGTGGAAGATGCGGTAGGTTAGGAAGGCTTCCAGGGCAGCCTCAAGCTATGGTGGCCAGTTCTGGAGGGAACCACATACTTCCAGGGCAGTAGCTGGCTGCCTCCCACCCTTGAAAGTGGCAAGACTTCCTTTGTCTGCAAATGTGACTGCCTGGGCTTCAGCCCCCTGGCAGCTTTGCCTTTCCCAGTATTCTTTAGCTTCTCACCCCCCACCTCTCAAGGATACTGGGGAGGAACTTTTAGGAGTGGGGGTCCTTACCACTACATCTAGATCGAATGCTACCTCCTGTGAAGCCTTTCCTGACACACTCACTGAATATGTTTGAATTAATTGTGGCTCCTTCTTTATTCCCACACAGGTTGTTCATACCTGTAGGTAGCATTTAGGTTTGGCCTTTTCCAGCCTTGCTATTGTTAATTTATTAGAGCGTATATTCCCTAAGGGTACATACAGGATCTCTAATTCATGTCTGGAGACTACACCCCAACTACCACCTGTAACCTGCCCAGTCCTCCCACTACCATCTTAGAGCCTTTGGGCTTTTGATTCCTTCTGACCTAGTTTTTGCCTAGCTCTGGTTATTCAGTCCTCAGCTCACGTGTCACCTTCTTGGAGAGACCTTCTTTGACTACCCTATCTAAAATATACTATTTTTCCTCCAAATTATTCTCTCTCACGACTTGTCTTATTTTCCTGATAGCACTCACTGCAATCAGAAATTCTTTTATTTGCCTCATTTTATTGTCTGTCTCCCTTGCTGGAATGTGTCACAGGAAGGCAGGGACCTTGTCTGTTTTGTTTACCCCTAAATCCCTAGTGCCTAATATTAGGTGCTCAAAAAAAATGTGAATGAAATTTTATTTATTGACTGATTCCTCCAGTAGAATGTCAGCTCCATGAAGGCCAGGACCTTACCTGGATTACCTTAACATCCTCAGCACCTAGCACAGCAGTGTCTGGTGCATAGTAGATCAATAAAGAGTTGTTGTGAGTGAACTAATGTTCTACACACACACAAACTCAAAATATTCCAAATTAAACTTACTCTCTTCTTCCCCACCAAACCTGCTTTTCCTTCTTGTACCCAGGCTCAGTCAGTGGCACCTGTCCACTCTGACACTCAACCCAGAAGTGAACTCACACCCCTTTCACTCATTCATCCACTATTTTCAATTAGTCTCCAAATCCCACCTATTCAACCTCCAAAATATCCAAATTATCTGCTCCTTTTCTACCCCTTCTGCAAATATCCTGGTTCAGGCCTGACGTTTTTATCAGACTAGTGAAACAGCCTCCTCCCTGCTGTATCCTTGTGAAGCTAGGAAAGCTTAAGCTGCAGAACCTGTCACTTGCTATGTGGTCACATGGTCATACGTTTTATAAAGTTCACAAAATATATTCAAACCACAATTGGTTCAAACTGCTGTCCCTTTCCACTGAGTGCCTGGTCATTCCTTCCCTTGCATTACATGGTGTTGGAGCTGCCTCAGACATTTTTTGAGATCCACCTAAGGGGAAGTTGATTTAGGGGATATATTTAGTTTGGGTTTCATGGGACATTTTAAGTGGCTTGTATCATTTCTATTCATAGTTATTACCTAGGTGTAGGAATTGCTTCTAGAAATACTCTTACTGCTAAATTTTGTATTTGTAAGTCTAAAAGAAATCTCACTGCTCCTCCTCCAAACTGTATAAGGTTCAGGTCCCACTAAACCTGGACCTTCCTCTGGCTAAGAAACAAATGTGATTCAGTTATTCCTGCTGAAAAAACTCCAGTGGTTTCTTACTGCTTATAGGATAAAATCTGAACTCTTTTGCATTTTGCAATCTTTCACGATCTGACTCCTCACTCAGTTTGACCTCCTACCCAACTCTTTTGTTGTTTTTCTTTGTTTCAACAAAATTCAAGTTCTTTTAGTAAATATTTTCCCATGTGCCTCCACGCATTTGTACATGCCAATCCTTTTGTGTACAATCTTTTTGCTTGTTTTAGTGAACTCATATATCCTCCAAGTCTCTCTGAAGTCTTCCTTATAGCTTCTGAGGAGGCTTTCTTAGCTTCATTTTGCACTTTGCAAAGGTAATTTGGCAGGAGGTATTTGTGTCCTTACTAGGTCTTTTATTCCAGTTGTTTACTTGCAAGCTTATCCCCAGCCACTGGCTGGTGATTTCCCACTGCAAAGGCCCTCTTTTTATCATTGTATCCCCAGGGCATAACCTACCATCACTGATTAGGAAATTAGTGTGCACCCACACATTTTCTTTTTTAAAGCACTAGGACCAGCCGGGCCGGTGGCTCACGCCTGTAATCCTAGCACTCTGCGAGGCCGAGGTGGGCGGAGCATTTGAGCTCAGGAGTTCCAGACCAGCCTGAGCAAGAGCGAGACCCCATCTCTACTAAAAATAGAAATAAATTGATTGGCCAACTAAAAATATATAGAAAAAATTAGTCAGGCATGGTGGCACATGCCTGTAGTCCCAGCTACTCCGGAGCCTGAGGCAGGAGGATGGCTTGAGCCCAGGAGTCTGAGGTTGCTGTGAGCTAGGCTGACGCCATGGCACTCTAGCCTGGGCAACAAAGTGAGACTCTGTCTCAAAAAAAAAAAAAAAAAGTACTGGGACCCTTTAAGAAAGTGAAATAGTAAGAGAACTCCTAGAGAAATTTCTAGAACATTTGAGAAAATCAGCGCCATCTTGAAACCTGTGTGTCAGCTCCTCATTCAGTTTCTCCTCCCACCCAACCCTCAGGCTGTAGTCAGAAAACTGAGGAACAGGTGCATGGACATCCTTGAACTATATGTAAACTGAAGTAAAACAGTAGGGTCAAAGAGATAGTTCAGGGGGAGCTGAGAGTTTGGCAGAATCTTTATCGAGGAACTACACTGAGGGACTGTGGACAGAATGCGGGGCTAGTACAGGGTGCGAGGTTCAATTTCCCTGCTTTGAAACTCAAATCACTTGGCTTCTCTAAGCCCGTGTCCTCATTTGTGGATAATCACAGAGCTTCCCTCACAGGGTGAAGAATAAAGGACCCGGAGACCGTAGGAAAGAACCTAGCCCGCTGAAGGTGTTCAATGGACAGGAGTCGCTGTGAGTACTCCGCCGCTACCCCGGCTAAAGCCCGCCTCTGCCACCAGCTATTAATTTTGCGGTATGGAGTCACAGAGTTCACCTCCTCTCATAGGAGGAGAAGGCTGGGGAGGAGGAGTGTGCGTGTGAGGGCTGTTTAACTCCCTGTTTGATCCGAGAAGGGGGAAGGCTAGGAAGTTACTGGCCCCACTCAAAATGGAGCCAAGCTTCTGCCTCGCTTAAGATGGCGGTTTCCCCGCCTCTCGGCTCAAGGTCTTCAGCGGCAATTGGGCACCTTGAAGAGACGAGCAAGTCCAAAGGCAGCTGAGCACCGCTCCCCTTTCTCAAGGTGGCGCCCCGCCCCTTATGACGTCACGGGACCCGGCAGCTCGCGGTTCCCAGCCTCCGCCGCGCTAACCCCGCCCTCATAAGATGGCGGCCGCCTGGGCTCTCCGTGGCAGCACTGCCACTCTAAATATGGTGGCTGTTTACCCCATATTTCTCCTCCCATCTCCGCCTTAACTTCCTCGTTGTTTTGAATAAACTTTATTAACTACTCTGAATTACCTACCACCGCCCCCGGGCTTCTCCCAGCTACTTTTCGGGCCATCTTTCTCGGATCTGGCGGCCAGTTCATCTTCTTCCTCGTTGGTTTGCTTGAGGCTATCTCCTGACGGCCCAACAACGACGCCACTTGCTCGTTGGCCAGGCCGCCACTGGACTAGGCCCGAGCGGCCAGGCTCGGGGAGTGTTGTGGAGAAGGCTGTTCTGAAGCACCGCCTTATGGTTGGCGCCGCTCGACTCAGCGGGTGGTTCAAGGGGAAGGCAAGCGAGGTTCACAGCGTTACAGTGACGATCCCAGAATTCGGCGCGCGCCGTCGCTGGGGCCGGAACTGCCCGGCAAGCCTCCGCTGAGCAAGGCGCAGCGCTACCCCGGAGCCAGCCCGGCCGCCGGCGAGTCACTGGGACTGAACTCCGCGGGTGTGAGGAGTCCTTGCAGCTCTGGGCATGAGGAGGTGCCTGTAGGATTCGGGACCGAAGATATTCTTGTCAGGTTTGGGGCGTGAGGAGGTTCCTGTCAGTTGGGGAGGCGTGAAGAGATTCTCGTAAGTTTCAGGGGCTGCAAGGATATTCCTGTCAGTTTCAGTATCTAGAATGAGATCCCTGAAAATTTGGGGAACTGGGGAGCCCTCATCAGTTTAAGGGGGCTGCGAGGAGATGCCTGCCAGTTTCTGAGCGGTGAAAAAAAAATCTTTGCTTAGTTTCGGGGGTGTGAAGAAATTCTGGTCAGTTTTAGGGGTTTTGAAGAGGTCCTTTTTAGTTTCAGGGGTGCAACGAGAACCCTGTCATTTTGAAATAGAGGACGAGCTGATCAGTTTTGAAATTGAGATTTATTTCAGTTTTGTGGGTGATTAGACTCCTGGTGGTCGAGGAAGAAATGATATTATTGAGAGTGAAGGAAAGGATCATTTAAATTCTTAGAACACGACCCCAGAACTGTGATTTGAGTTGGGCGCCTAGCTTTTTCTGCCTTGTTTCTGAGGGCTTTGAGGTAATTTTCGAATAACCTGAGCATACTTTCAAGGATCTCTCATCTCTCTCTAGTTATCCCTATTTTGGGGAGTGAGAGGTGGGTGTTTTCTTGAGGTACCTACCCCCAGCCTCATTCTTTAGCTGTGATTTGCGTCATAATGAAGGGAGCCCTGAGAGGCAAAGAAGGAGAGGGTTCAGTGAGGGATTAAAGAAGCTTCCCGAAAATCCTTCAGATATTTCCCTGAAACCCGGAAAGAAGTTATCTCTGACTCCGGGGCTGAAGAAGGTGTGTGTGTCTAGTGGGTGGGGGAAGCCTCGACTGCGCTCGGTTCTCTACGTGTGAAAGAAATTCTGAAGGCCAGGTGGACTTTCTCTGGTTGCCCCCTACAGCCGCACCAGCTGTGTTGCATCCCAGTGGCGCTAACTCCCCATTCTAGAACTGAGGGTTGTTGCCGGGGTTAGGGGTCTGATTCACTCTGTAAAAAGTGTTGTTTGTGCCCAGCCATCATCCAGAGAGGACGCGTGCCGCTGCCTCCCGCCCCTCTTCACATCACGAACCTGGCTCGCCACAGAACCCTCCAAGGCCGGGTGAAGATGGCCTCGGTGCCAGTGTATTGCCTGTGCCGGCTGCCTTATGATGTGACTCGCTTCATGATTGAGTGTGACCTGTGCCAGGACTGGTTTCATGGCAGGTAAGGTCTGGACAGGATGTAGTGGCCAGGTGTGTTCACTAACTCTCTCCTTTTCTCAGCTCTTTTTAGGTTCTAGCTCAGGAACCGCCCTCCACCCCAAAGAATTAATTCGAACGCCACTCCCAGATCCAGGTTCTTCTATCCCTCCTTGCAGACCAGGGCCTAGCTGACATTGGCCTCTGGTTTCTCCTCTTTCTCTGTTTTCCCCTACGTATTTCTTCTTTGCACCCTTCTTTTGAATATATATAATTTTAGATTTATAAGCCCCCTTCCTTTCTAGCCACAAAGAAAGTATCATTTTTGTATTTTGGCAATTGTGTTTTGCCTCAGACACTGGCTTTGGGGGAGACAGTACTGCATTTTTTGAGATGTTTAAGTGCAACAAACATGGATTTCAGTTGTGGCTTTGTAACTTACTATCAGAGTGACCTTGGGCAAGTTGCTTTGCCTGTGTGAGCTTCATTGTCTTCACCTATAAAATATATCAAATACATCCTTCCTGACAATGTGAAGCAATTGCACTTGATAAATGGAGGCAGAAATGCAAAAGTATTTTATTTCTACAATATTTATCTGCAGAAGCATCCAAAAAAATTGAATTAAACAGAATAGATATTGGGTAAAACAGCATGAGTGAAACCACTAAAAATTCCCTTCAATTAACCATGTGCGCACATGAGGACCTGTCACCCAGGATTCCAGAGAGGTTAGTGTGTGGAATACAACTATAATATCCCATTATTGGGATTTAAATCCCAGCTATGGAAAGAGCCTTAAGAGGGCTTTGTACACTGGAGTACAACAAAACAGTATATGGTGTCCTCCTCCTGTTGTATGTTAGATTCTAGAATTTTCAGCTGTTACTAGTCCCCTTCAGAGCAGCTGTTCCTGTTATGTCCAAGACAAACTAAAGGTGCTGGTGCTGCTAAAATCCTGCCCTCAGCAGGAACCACCCCCATGCAATGCATCCAAATTCATATTTAACCAATCTTTATTGAATATTTGCTGTGTGTCCTACACAAAGTTCTGTTTACTGCCTCATGTTATTTAAGAGAGGACAAACCTAGAGGGTGGGGCCTTTTCCTTTGCCCTGAAAATAAGTGGGGATTAAGATGTCTTTCAGGATTCCTGGCATCTTTACTAGTGCTGATCAAGCCACTTCTCAGCTTAAAATTCTTCTTTCAGTGGTTCCCCTACAGGATAAAATTCAGTCTCCTTTATGTGGCAGACAAGACCTTTTGTGATCCACTTGTTCAGTCTCATTTTCTACCACTCTTCCCTCTTGTTCTTTATGTCCTAGCAAGCCTGAACTACCTATAGTTCTGGGAAAATTTTATACTTCTTTATGCCTTTTTGTCTCTGCACATGCTATTCCCATTAATGTTCTCTCTTTTACAGCTCACAGAATACCTCCTCTGTGAAAGGTCTCCTTCCTCTGGGTTCCCATTGCACTTCGTGTGCATCCTTGTTAAAAAGTAATTATTTCATCATACCATAGTTATAAATATGTCTGTGTCACTTATGAGCCAGAGCTCCCTGAGGGCAGAGATGTCATCTTTTCATTTTTGCTGTCCCCAGAACCTAGCTAAACATATAATAGATGCTGAGTATATTTTTGAATGAATGAATGAATGAGTCTTCATGAAAAGAATCTATTGCCTGTGGCCTTTACTTTGGATTGTATAGGAAGTGTATAGGTAGGTTCAGACCTGGAAAATGGGCTCCTGCCCACAATATATATACCCTAACTCCTTACTCTGGGAACAAGGAACAGGAATGAGTATTTCCTGAGTGCTTATGTGTGCCAAACCCCATGACAAGGACTTTGCATAAATCATTTAATTTACACTCAGGCCTGAAAGTTGGATATTTTTCTTTGATTGATCAACTGACAGAGTCTCTGTTGCCCGGGATAGAGTGCAATGGCGTCGTCATAGCTCACTGCAACCTCAAACTCCTTGGCTCAAGTGATCCTCCTGCCTCAGCCTCCCGAATAGCTGGGACTACAGGTGTATGCCACCACCATGCCCAGCTGATTTTTCTATTTTTAGTAAAGATGGGGTCTCGCTCTTGCTTAGGCTGGTCTGGAACTCCTGACCTCAAGTGATCTTCCTGCCCTGGCCTCCCAGAGTGCTGGGATTACAGGCATGAGCCTCCACACCTGGCTGATATTTTTCTTTTAAAAGATGTTAACTTCCCCTGGTTATTTAGGTGAGACATGCTCATTATAGAAAATACAGAAAAAGAATAAAGAAGGAAATAAAAGTCACCTATGAGTCTACTACCTGGCACAATCCACTATTAAGTTTTTTGTTGCATTAACTCTTGTCTTTTGACTTATAAACATATTTTTACAAAATGGGATTATATTTTAAATACCATTTTGTAACCTGTTTTTTATTCTTACTTATCATTATAATGTGAGTATTTTCCAGGTTGTCAAATATTCAGCTAAACCTGATTTCTGATATCCCACCATATATATGTGTCACTGGTTATTTGGTCATTTATTTTATGGTTGGACACTTACATTATTTGTACTTTTTTATATTATAAATAATGTGAGGAAACTTTAGGGGTTATGGAAATGTTTTGCATCTTGATATGAATGCTGGCTAAGATAAAAAGAAAAACATTGTGACATACGTCCTTGCACAGTAGATACTTGACATTTGCAAGGAGCACCATTGAGGTTCTTAAGAATTCCGAAACTACAAATATGGAAATGGGCTTATGGGCCAGGCCCCTCTTTAATCACATTTCTACAGTGAGTCCCCTGTTTCTGTGCACACTCTGAAACAAGTTAACTGCTTTAATTTTTGAAACAAGTTAACTGCTTTAATTTTTTTTCCAAACCAAATTTTTTTTTTTTTTTTTTT
>VBSM01003162.1:2691715-2702463 GCA_008086735.1 Cheirogaleus medius
TTTTTTTTTTTTTAATCTCTTGTCATGCTTCTCTTTATGGGCTGCCACAGAACAAGGAAGCTAGCTGAGAATCAGGTCTTTGGTGGGTGGGTACTCTTGCTTACTCAGTGCATTGCACGTGCACGCGCACGCGCGCGCGCGCACACACACAGCACGACAGGCTCGCAGTGCTCCATTTAAGTTTGTACTTCAGCACAATTAAAAATAACTAAATATTTCTGGGCGCAGTGGCTCACGCCTGTAATCCTAGCACTTTGGGAGGCCATGGCAGGAGGATCGCTTGAGGCTAGGAGTTCAAGATCAGGCTGGGAAATACAGTGAGACCCCCGTCTCTACAATAACAAAAATAGCCTGGCATGGTGGTGCACACCTGTATTCCCACCTACTTGGGAGGCTGAGCCAGGAGGATCACTGGAGCCTGAGAGTTGGAGGTTGCAGTGAGCTATGATCATGCTACAGTTCTTCAGTCTGCGTGTCAGAGCAAGACCCTGTCTCACCAAAAAAAAAAAGGAAATTACTAAAGATTGCTTTGATAGTTTTTGTCATTGCTTATGATAGTTAAGCCTACAAATTTTAAATCCATAAATGTCTAGAGGTGATAGAAATCTATCTGTTCACATCTCTAGTGACTTCCATAGTATGGATTTCTTGAAGTCCAATTAGGGATTATGGAATGTAATGCCAAGTTACTTCCTGGAAAGGTCATAGGAAGGGAGGCAACTATTCCATTTTTCTGATGAGAATCTGGAACTCATGGAAGTTAAGTGACTTTCTGAGTGGGTATTTCAACTTTGAATTATCTGATCCCAGAGCCTAGATTCTCAAAAGTGGAAAAGATATGTTATAGCTTCATTCTTCCTGTAAGAAGCTAGGTTTTACAAAAACACTTTGATTTATAGAACAGTGGTTCTCAAACTTTAGTGTGCATCAGAATCACTTGGAAGACCTGTTGAAACACAAGATAGATGGGCCTCAGCCACAGTGTTTGATTCAGTAGGTGAGCAGGGCCCACCCTCCAGTATCACTGACTTAGAATATTATCTTGTTTCGATTCCTTCCCCTTCTTTGGAGTGTGATAGCTTCTGATATTGGGGGACAGATAGGCTAACATCTCAACTACGAATTTGTTAAAAATTCAAAGTCTTGGGCTGGGACTCAGCAATCTATATTTTAAACAGGTAATTCTGATGTACCCTAACATTTGAGAATCATTGCCATACATTGGAGAAAATTAGTCAGCAAACATTTATTGGTGTGGGGTTTTGACAGAAAAAACCCCTCACTTCTTTACAGTTTTCCTGTTTTTGAAAGAAGTATTGGTTGACACATCCCTAAGAGGCTGTGGTGTGGATTCTAAACTCTAGAGGAAAATGCACTGGTTTCAGATCTGGGTTCAAATTCTGGTTCTGTTACTTATTAGCAAAGGATTTCATCTCTGTGAAGCCTCAGTTTCCCTGAGAGGTTGTGATGATTTAAATAAAATTGTTATAGCTATCATTTGTTGAGCACTAGCTAATGTACCAGTTACTATGCTAAGCACTTTGCCTAATTATCTTTATTTAATCTTTTTGGGAGTTTTAAAAATTATTAATTCTATTTAGTTGTTATAAGACTATTCAAATTATCTATTTTATATTGGCTGTGTTGTAGTGGTTTGTATTTTCCAGGGAATTGATCCATTTAATCTAAGTTATCAAATTTATGTTTGTGGAATTGTTCATAGTATTCCCTTTATTATCTTTTTGATATCTGCAGGCTCTGTAGTAATATCTCATTTCATTTCTGATATTAAAAATTTATGTCTTTTTATTTGTCAGACTTGGTAGAAGTCTGTCAGTTTTATTGATTTTTTTTTACCCAAAGAACAAGCTTTTTGTTTCATTGACTTTCTCTGCTGTCTTTCTGTTTTCAGTTTCGTTGATTTCTGCGCTTTATTATTTCGTTCCTTCTTTGGGCTTATTTTGCTCCTCTTTTTGTAGAGACAGGATCTTGCTATGTTGCCTTGGCTGGTCTCAAAATCCTGGCCTCAAGCTATCCTCCCATCTAAGGCTCCCAAAGTGCTGGGATTACAGACATCAGCTACCATGTCCAGCCTGTCTTTTTTTTTTTTCTTTCCTTTTTGTTCCCTCTATTCTTTGTGTCTCTATTTTCTTTTTCCTGCCTTCATGTAGCTTCCTTATACCTTTTTAAGAATTCCATTTGAGTGTATCTCTTTGTATAGCTTTTCCAGTACTTGTTCTAGGTATTACATTATACATACAATTTACCACAATCAACTGGTGTTGACATTTTACCACTTTGATTGAAGCCTAGAAACTTTTACTTTTCTTTACATGCCTTTATGCTGCTTTGTTTATAATGTAATTAATCTTAAATATTCTATGTACATTGAGAACCACATCAGACAATGTTTTAATTTTTGCTTCATCCATCAAAAATGATTTAGAAAACTCAAGAGAAGGAAAGTATATTCTCTTGACCTATATTTTTACTCTTCCCCTTGTTCTCTCTTCCCAATGTTTCAAGATTCCTCCTTTTATCATTTTCTTTCTGTTTAGATAGCTTTCTTTACCCATTCTTTTAGTATAGGTCTGTTGGCAATAATACTTTTAGTTTTCCTTCATCTGAGAATGTCTTGATTTCCTGGAGAATCTTTTCACTTGATATCAAATTCTGAGTTTCCAGTTGTTTCAGCACTGGAAAACTGTTTTGCTGCTTCCTTTTTGCCTCCGTGGTTTCTGATGAGAGATCCTTTGTCATTTGGATTGGTGTTCTCCTTTAGGTAATGTGTCATTTCTCTATCACTGCTTTCAGTAGTTTGATTTGTATCTCAGTGTGGATTTCTTTGGGTTTCTCTTTTGTTGTAGTCCCATAAATTGCTGAGGCTGTGTTCATTTTTTTCAATCTATTTTCTTTCTGTTGTTCAGATTGAGTAATTTCTATTCTATCTTCAAATTTACTGATTCTTTGCTCTATTGTCTTCATTCTACTGTTGAGCTTGTATAATGAGTTTTCATTTAAGTTACTGTATTTTTCAGTTCTAAAAGTTCCATTGGGTTCTTTTCCATATCTTCCATTTATTTGAAGAGATTTTCTATTTTTTGTTGGCAAAAATCTTAGCTCATTGTAACCTTGAACTCCTGGGCTCAAGGGCTCTTCCTGCCTCAGCCTCCCAAGTAGCTAGGACTACAGGCGTGCATCACCACACCTAGACAATTTTTAAATTTTTTTTTTGTAGAGACGGGGGCTTGCTATGTTGTTTCAGGCATGTTCATAATTGCTCACTGAAACATTTTTATGATTGCTCCTTTAAAATCCCTGTCAGATAATTCCAACATCTGTGTCATCTCAGTGTTGACATCTATAGATTTTCTTTTTTCCTTCAAGTTGTGATTTTCCTTATTCTTGATATGATGAGTTATTTTAATTATATTCTAGACATTTCAGACATTATGTTATGAGACTCTGTATTTTATTTAAAACTTCTGTTTTTGCAGGCCTCTTCAGATACTGCACCCCAGTGGCAGGAAGGGGATACTACTTTATTACTGCCAGGTCTGGGAGGAAGTACAGGTTCCCCACTTGGTCTGTGGTGACACCCACACCTGCTAGGTGGGTGGATCCTGCTGTCCCTAGTTGGTCTACTATCTTTCCACCTTTCAGTCTTCTTATTTTGTTTCCTATATAATGTCCAAGGTTTTTAGTGTACTTAATGGGAGAAATAGGGCAAAGTGTGTCTACCCCGTATCGTTCCAGAACCAGAAGTGACTGGTTAATCCTTACAATAGCTCTTTGGAGCTACTGTTTTCCCCCATTAGGTTAAATAACTTGCCTAAAGCTACATATCTGGTTAACTGCTGGACCACAAGTCAAATCTGGGTCTCTTGGATTCTTGCTATAGAATACAGAACTATAGACAGTATAAAGCACTGTTCAGGTTAAGTTGTTAGAAATTGCGGATGATAGAGGGAAAATCAGTGTTTATAAATTCATACATGTTCCACATTTTTGTTCCAAGTGAAATCAGGTTAAAGTGAACACCATTGTTTTTGATGCAGCAAAAGGGTAACCTATAGCTTTGGGAATTTGTGGCAAAGGGAAGAGGAGTTTCAGCATTCATTTTCAGGGCTTTCTAGATATAATGTTTGGGCTACAGAATTGCTGCCCTGGAGAAGGTTTTGTGGAATTAGAAGGGTCAGAAGGATGAGGTGCTCTATAAAGATTCATAGGATGTCTCTTTGGAGTAGCATAATTTTTTAAAATAACTTTTTATTTTTAAATTATTATAGGTTCATAGGAAGCTGCAAAAAATATATTGGGGGGGTGTCTTGTGTACCCCTCACTCAGTTTCCTCCATGGTAACATCTTGTGTAACTATACTACAATATGAAAATCAGGAAACTGACATTGGCACAATCTACTAATCTTACTCCAGTTTCACCAGTTTTATATGCACTCATTTGTGTGTGTGTGTGTGTGTGTGTGTGTATTTAGTTCTCCATACTTTTATCACATTTGTAGATTCATGTAATCCCCACAATCAAGATACTGAACTGTTCATTCACCGCTGCGGTAGCATAATTTTTGCTCTAACCCACCTAAAACGAGTTTGGGATGGCGAATATGTACCAAAGCATAGGTGATCAGTGTCCTTGATAGGAGTACCATGGAAATTCAAGAGACAATGGAAGGTCTATAGGCATAATGTCCAGCACTGACTTACGGCAGCTAAATGAAAGTTTGTTTTGGAAGCAGAGACAGTGATGCACAGTGGTGAAAGCAAGGCCTGGGAGTCAGGGAAACCTGGCCTGGAATCCTAGCTCTTCCATTTACTAGCTCTGTGACCTTGGGCAGGTCATTTCATCTCTCTGAAGCTTCCATTTTTCTCAGCTTTAAAATACAGATAATCCTTATTTCATATGGCTGTTATGAGGCTTAAGAAGTATCTGTAAAGCATCTAGCTCAGTCCCTGGCACAGTAGATAACTCGTATCTGGCTGTCATCTAGAACATTCATGCAATAAATATTGAATAGTTATTGTTTGCCAAGGAGTCAGCTAAGAACTGTGAGAGATAGAGATGAATAAGACACAGGCTGTGACTTCTAGATAATCTTAGACTAGAAAATAAGATGGATTCATTCATTTATACACTCACTTATTCAACAGATATGTGCTATGTGCCAGGCATTGTTCTGGGGGGGGGGGGTGTAGAGATACCGTGAACATGAGACAGTAAACTAATAGTTGTATAGTGTGCCAAGTGATAATAAATGATCTAGAAAAAAGTAAAGCAGGGTGAGCCAGAGAAGGAGTGTCATTCCCAGGGTTGGAGGCATGGTTATTTTATATAAGGTGATTACAAATAGGCTACATATGAACCTGAAGGAAAGTAAAGGAGGGAACCATACTGGTAAGTGGGGGAAGAGTGTTCTAGGTAGAGGAAATAAAGGAACAGAGTGGGGAACAGGCCTGACATGTTACCATTTCAGTAACAGCAAGGAGGCCAATGTTATAGGAACAGAGTAAGGGAGGGGAGAATAGTAGAAGCTGAGGTTAAGGGTGTGGGGGGGGGCACAGATCATGTAGGGTAGTGATTCTCCAAATGTGGTCTGTGGACCATCAGGACCAGCATCATCTGGGAACTGGTTAGGCCAATTCTTGGATCCTACCCTAGGTTTACTTAATCAAAAACTCTGGAAATGGGTCCCAGGAATCTATGGTTTAACAGCCCTTCAGATGATTCTAATACATGCTAAAGTTTGAGAACCAACTACAGTTCTAGGGCCCTATAGGCCATTGTAAGGACTTGGTTTTTACTCTGAATAGGACCCACAGAAGGGTTTGAGCGAAGGAGAGTTTTGATCTGATTTAGGTTTTGGCTGTTGTGAAGACAGACTCAAAGTGAGGAGCAAAATGGAAGCAGGGAGAATTTGGGGACTACTGTAGATCATTATTCCTTAAAGCATCAAAATCACCTGGGAGCTCGTTAGAAATGCACATTCATAAGCCCACCACAGACCTACTGAATCAGGATCTCTGGGGATTGGGCCCAAGAATCCATGTCTTAACAAGCCCTCCAGGTATTTCTGATCCCTAAAATTTGAGAAACACTGATCTGGTTAGGCAATGGTGCCTTGGACCAGAGTCAGTGGTGATAAGTGGTTGGACTTTGAATCTTTGCATCTGTATTGATAAAGGATTTGCTGATAGATTGGATTGGGGTTATGAAAGAAAGGACTCAAGAATGACTCCTTTTTGAGGAGTTTAATATAAAGGGGAACAGCCTAATAGGGCAATGACTGAGGTTGTTTGTTTGTTTTTTGGAGATAGAGATAAAAGCCTATTGTGTGCATGTAAGTGCATATGAAGTGGTTCTGTTGGTGCATCTGGAGTTTAGTGAAGCCTGCTATATGACAAGACTTGTGCCAGGGACTGGGTAGACAAAGGAGAAACTTCCCAGGTGTACTGGAACTTGCTCGGTGTCCTTTGCACCCCTCCACTTGTCCTGTGCCTGGAGGTAGGGGGTAAGGGAATGTTGAGGGTTAGGGTTGAGACTTGAGAACCCCAGGAGTGGGATAGGAACATTGCCTCAGGCTTAGAATAGCAAACTGCTCTTATCTGCTGGGCTGACATCCTTTGATCATTCTCTCTGCCTTCGGATTACAATAATCCTGGTAGGTTTGCAGACATCCAGGCTGTAGCCCTCAGGCTTCAATGTGGGGTCCGTTTGCAGACATCCCTGATTGTCCCCCTCAAGGTCGAGCAGCTTTTGCTCAGTGAACTGACATGTCCACAGGTTGCTCTTTGGCAGAGTCCTGTCCCACTCCTAGGGTTCTCATGTCTTGACCCTAACCCTCAACAGGGGAACAGCCTGATGGGAATGGTAGATGCCTCAGCTTCTGGTTTTATAGATTGTGCTTGTCTGGTCAAGGCTGTTACAAGAAATCAGAAATTGACTTGAATTTTTCTGATATTTTTTGAACGAAGGAAGGTGAAATATGCTTTTTCCTCTTTATTTGTGAATGAAGATATTGGCTTTCCCTGGGGCACAGGTGGTGACAGGAGCTGGCTCCTTGGATAACCTCAGAGAGCAGAAGTCAAACAGATAGCAAACCAGACAGGATCTTGAGCAGCCTCATCACCTCTCAGGCTTCTCCAGCCCTCAGCTCCCACTCAGTTCCACAGCCCTGGAAGAATTGAGTGCCTACTTTTATGTTTTCATAGGACTTGACTCTGCTAATTACTGCATATTATATTCTGGTTGTATAGTGTAGTGGTATAGTGGAGTCACGAAGACTTGAATTTTTATCCTGCTCTGCTGCTTGTTAGTTTTGTAATCGCCAACAATTTACTTAATCACTCAGACTCAGATTTCTCATCTGTTAAATTAGAATGATATTAATGATGGTATTGATAGCTAGTACTTATCATATGCCAGGTATTTTATTTTACCTGTTTTAGCTCATTTAATACTCATAACCGCCATATAAAGCGAGTACTCTTAATACTTCCATTTCACAGATGCAGAAACTGAGGCACAGAGAGGTTAAGCAAATTGCCTAAGTACACATATCACATAGCTAGTTAGCAGAAGAGGTGAGATTCTAACCCAGGAAGTTTGGCTCCTAAGTCTATACTTTTTTTTTTTTTTTTTTTTTTGAGACAGGATCTTGCTCTGTTCCCCGGGCTAGAGTGCAGTGGCATCATCATAGCTCACTGCAACCTCAAACTCCTGGGCACAAGTAATCCTCCTTCCTCAGCCTCCCAAGTAGCTGGGACTACAGGTGTGCACCACCATGCCTAGCTGATTTTTCTGTTTTTATAGGGACGGAGTCTCATTATGTTGCCCAGGCTGGTCTCGAGCTCCTGGCTTTAAGCCTCAAGCGATCCTCCTGCCTTGGCCTCCCAAGTGCTAGAATTAAAGGCATGAATTATCACACCTGGCCCCAAGTCTGTACTTTTAACCTCTGTGCTTTAGTGTCTCTGAATACTGTACAGAATGCCCTGATTTGTTGTGGAGATTAAATGTGATAATATATGTAAAGTTTGTAGCTTAGTTTTTTTCACAGTTCCTTTTATGTAGGCTTCAAATTCACTCATACACTTACCATATTTACCTACTTTTTTTACTTTATAGCACCCATGAAACTCTTCTGACAGTGCCTCTCTGTCTTCCCCTCTAGAATGTTTTCTCCGTGAGAGAAGTGTCTATGCTCAGTCAATATTTGTTGAATTTATGTACTCATATGCTTAATAAATATTGAGTGCCTACTGTATGCTAGACTCTGCAGTACACATTGGGGGTAATTCATCTTAATCTTGAGAACTGGTGCTATAAAAGTTGTCTTCTTCACTAAGGAAGCCACTCAGAGTAAATCAGCATTTACCACCCTTGCTCCTAGGTGATAAGTACTGAGACAGTACAGCCAGAAGCCTGATTTACATCTGTCTGCCTCTTTGATATGAGGAGTTATCTAGCCCAATGAATGTTTGTTGACTTCGGTTAAATAATAAGTAAAGCAAGACTGGGAGATGGAAAAGGTGAGGACTTTTGATGAACAAGATGTATTGTCTGCCAAATGTGGTGGGGACAGACAGCAAGAAGGTGAGCTGTTGCAAGTAAGCATGGTGAGAGCTGAAATAGGGATAGTGTGGGGGGGTGCCACAGCAGCAGGGAAGAGGAAGAGCAGGAATGTTCCAGGCAGAGGGAGCCATGTATAATGAACTCAGAGGCCAAAGCTAGAAAAAGCATGGCACTGAGAACCCAACTGGGTTTTTAGAGTAGGGCTGGCTTCGTGGGCATGCAACCACTATAGTCACATGGGGCCCCGTGCTTGAGGTTTAATGCTCTGTGGTGGTTGTCTTGAAATTCTTACTTTTGAATTTGTGTTTTGTATGTGATGGGACAATGTGTGCTGGGGACTTCGAGCCTTGCGTTGTGTGTGGTTTTACCTCCTGCTGCCTCCTTGCCTCCCCAAACAGGTTCTTGGCTGGTTGCCTGGCTGCCTGGGGCTCTGGGCCTAGGTGCAGGTGTGGAGAGAGTCAGGGCTGGGTGCATGCACCATGCACACTGCATCACCGCATCACCCTAGGGCATCTAAGAGGGTCTGTACTTGTTCCTTGAGTATTCCCATACCCAAGGGAGCGTGACAGTAAATAGCATAAAAAAGCCCCTGGTAAGTTGAGAGAGAGAGGCCATGGAAGGAAGGAAAAAGTTTTTTTTCTGATTTTTGAACAAGGGGCTCCCATTCTTCATTTGTACTAGGCCCCACAAATTGTGTAGCTGATGCTATATTGGAGAGGTAAGAGGTGAGCTCAGCCAGAGAGGCAAGGCATTTTATGCTTTACCTTAGGAAAAATAGGGTGCCTATGAGGTGTTTTAAACATGGGTTAACGGGACAAGTTTGTGTTTTTAAATGATCACTGTGGCTGTAGTGTGGAGGACCAGTTGGGTGGGGACAGAACAGTGACCAGGAGCCTAGTTAGGAGGGTTGGACAATAATCCCTGTTAGTGGCCTGGATTAGGGCAGGGACTAAAGGGTGACAGAAGGGCATAACTGATAGCTAATTAGGAGATAGAGTTGGTAGGACATGGTGATAACTTGGATAATAATAAACGTACATGGAGTACTTACTATGTGCCAGGCAGTGTTCTAAATACTTTATATAAATTCATTTACTTTTGATAACAAGTTAATGAAGTAGGTATAGTTTTTATCCCCATCTTACAGATGAGGAAACTGAGGCACAAAAAGGTTAATAAGTAACTTGTCCAATATCCCACAGCTAGTAAGTAGCATAGCTAGGATGCAAACCCATGGCAGTCTGGCCCTAAAGTCTGTGTTCTTAACTTGATGGTAGAATGCCTACTTTAGGGTATGGGGGAGAGGGAGGAGTGAGTCAAAGATGGCAGCCAGGTTTCTGGCTTGAATGCCTGGTGAGGTTATGGAGCCATTTGCTTCAATAGGGAACCTTAGAGAGGTTGCAGGGGGAGAAACTGAGTTTGGACATGTTGATTTTGAGGTGTGTAAGTGGGTTATCCAGTAGAAATGTCTTTCCCAGGAGACAGTTGGAGGGAAGGGTCTAAAGTTCAGTGGAGAGATCTGGCTTGGAGTCATGAATACGTAGAGAGCACATGGAACCCTGGGAGTGAGTGAAATCAATGAGGGAGAGTGAGGAGAGAAGAATGCCCCGGCAAAGGGACCTAAGAAACTTCAACATTTAAGGGCTGGTCAAGAGAAAAAGAGTTAATTGGGAAACAGGAGAAGCATCCAGAGATATAATTAAGGTCACATCATATCCTTCTTCATAATCTTCTTGTGGCTACCTAGTCTTCCCCCAGAAAAGCCAAAGTCCTTTACGGTACCCTATAGGACCCTACTACATGAGCCCATTACCTTTCTGACCTGTTACTGTCCTCCTAGCTCTCTACTTCAGAACACTCTCCTCCTCTCTGTTTCTTTAAGTCTAGGCATGTTCTTACCACAGGGCTTTTGTACATGCTCTTCTCTCAAATTGGGATGCTCTTCTCTCATAGCCATATGGCTTGCTCCCTTACTCCCTTCAGTTCTTTATTCAATAGTCATGTTGTCAGTTCTTCCTTGGCTTCCCTACCTAATACTTTACCACCACTACCATTCTTACTGGCCCCCTGTGTGTGTGTGGTATGTGTGTTATATCTCAGTCTGTTGCCTGGGCTAGAGTGCCGTGGCTGTCAGCCTAGCTCACAGCAACCTCAAACTCCTGG
>VBSM01003162.1:2728652-2742139 GCA_008086735.1 Cheirogaleus medius
CCACATTTTAGTTATCCACTCATGAATTGACGGGCACTTGGGTTGTTTCCAATATTCAGGATATTATGGGGTTACAGACATTTTGGTTACATGTAATGGTGTTTGTCCTGCCCAAGCCAGGGCTACAAAGGTGTCCCTCCCCCATACAGTGCATTCCATTTCCATTAGTTGTGAATTTACCCACCGCAACTCTGACCGGCACCCAGTGAGTGTTACTTAGGGTTGATCAGTTGGAACCAGTTTGATGGCGAGTACATGTGGTGCGTGTTTTTCCATCCTTGTGATACCTCACTTTGAAGGATGGGCTCAATCTCTATCCAGGGTAATATAAGAGGTGCTAGATCACCATTGGTTTTTATTTTATTTTATTTTATTTTTTAATTTAAATTTATTTATTTTTATTTTTTTAATTTTATTTATTTATTTATTTATTTTTTTGAGACAGAGTCTCACTCTGTTGCCTGGGCTAGAGTGCCGTGGCGTCAGCCTAGCTCACAGCAACCTCAAACTCCTGGGCTCAAGCGATCCTTCTGCCTCAGCCTCCCGAGTAGCTGGGACTACAGGCATGTGCCACTCATGCCCGGCTAATTTTTTCTATTTTTGGTAGAGATGGGGTCTTGCTCTTGCTCAGGCTGGTCTCGAGCTCCTGAGCTCAAACAATCCGCCCGCCTTGGCCTCCCAGAGTGCTAGGATTACAGGCGTGGGCCACCACACCCGGCCCACCATTGTTTTTTGTACTTGAGTAGTATTCCATGGTATACATATACCACATTTTATTAATCCACTCATGTATTGATAAGACATCTTTGCCTAACTGAAGACCACAGAGTTTCTCCTCTCGCTAAAGGGTTTATTGTTTTAGGTTTTACATTTAAGTCTGTGATCTATTTGGGGGGGGTGCACGCATGCGTGGTATAAGATATGGATTGAGGTTCTATCTTTTTTTTCATATGGATATCCAACTCGTCCAGGACCATTTGTTGAAAAGACTACCCTTTCTCCACTTAATTGCCTTGGCACATTTTGTCAAACATCAGTTATCCGTTGTTGTGTGTTTATTCCTCATGCCTCTTGTTTGACAGGCTCTGCCAGACCATGAGGATGAGATCCCGGAGACAGTGCGGACTGTACAGCTCATTAAAGATTTGGCCAGGGAGATCCGCCTGGTGGAAGTAAGATGCATAGGAGGGGAGAGAAGGCATTTGGGAAGGGCTTGAGGTTCAAATGGCAGGTTAGGCCTCTGTACTTGGCGTGAGAGCCCAGGGAAAGGGTTGGGAACACCCCACCAAGGATCCTGTTTATTCAGTCATTCATTCATTCAAATAATTATTACGGGCTTTGAGTGTGCCACACATTGGGCTAGTGTCTTATAATACATAAATAATACAGTGCTTGCCCACAAAGAACTCACAGTCTAGTAGAGGACCGAGAGCAAAGTTAACCTAACTCTCAGTTTCCTCATCTCTAAAATGGGGTTAATTGTATCTACTTGAGGATTGCTAAAAGCATTAAATAAGGGAATGTGGGTTGAGCACTAAGTATAGTGCTTGGCACACAGTAGGTACTCAATAAATTCTGATGCTGGGCCATGGTGGTCGGTGGTGGTGGTGGTTATAGTTGTTGTTATTATTAATATTTTGACTCAGTCTCTGCATTCTGCAAAATGACAGTTCTCTCAGGTTGAAGATGATTACAAAGCCATGTTTCAACAGTTGGCATATACCACGAGGCAGTAAGGTATAGTGGTAAGAGATTCAGAGAAAACTGGGTTCTGGTGTCTGCTCTGTCACTTGCAAGCCTTTCAGAGCCTCAGTTTCCTCATCTGTAAAGTGGAGATAACACCAACCTTTCAGAGTTTTGTTAGGATTAATAGCTAATGTATGTAGAGCACAGTGCCTGGCAAAGTAAGTACTCAATAAATGTGAGCTATTGTTGTTAATAGATTTTGCAGCAAAGAGAGAACTCGGTGTGGGATGGTAAAGTAGCAGAGGCACCAGAGGAGAATTAGACTTGGGGATGTTTAAACTTTCCTTCAGCTCAGAAGCTGTAAAGTTTCATTTAGTGTCCAGGATATACATTCATGCCGAAGGGTGGTCAGAGTGAGCTACTGGCAAGTTGGACTTCCAGACTCACTGCTTGCAGTATGTTTCACTGCCTACACCATAATTTATAGTGTCCACCTCCTACCTCATTATCCTCTACTGTCATCTGTCAGAATCCTTCAGGATTTAGTCAAAGGCCCACCTTTTCTCCAGCTCTTCCCTTTTAACCCAATTTTGTACACACAGAACTTTGGGCTGGTTGGAAGAAGACTTAGAGATAGATCATATCGGGTCCACTGGTGTTCAAATGTTTTAAAGCAGTGGAATCCTTTTTTAAAAAGTGAGATCTTATGTGGAAGCCCAATATATGCAACAAATCAAAGCATAGCTGCTTTGAAAAGGATGAAGGTAGGAGACCTGCGGCTCCACTTGTTCCTCTCATCTGCCTTCCACTTACCTCCAGTCCCCAGGGCTCCTCCCAAGAAGCTCAAAGGAGCCACAAAACATCTTCAGAAACCACCTTTCCAGTCTAGCCCTTTAATTTTACAGCTGAGCAAACAGAACCTCAGAGTGGTCAGATAACTTTCCTGAGGTTAGAGAACTAGCTAGTAGCAGAATTAGGACTAGAACCTCTCTCTTATCAAATCCTGTAGTCCTTAGAGTTTGAACCACACAGATTAGTACTTGATTATTTTCTGTCTCATGTCAGTTCCTCTTAGAGTCTTTTCTCTCCAATTTTGATAGTAGTGCTGGGCTTTTCCTTTGCTCGTCTTTTCCTTACTCATCAATGGCTGGGCAAAGAAATGCCACCCAATAAATTCTTGATGACTCATTCTGCAAAATCTAGGGTGTGCATATGTGGAGCATCTGTAAGCCACTTCCATGGCAGTACCATCCATGCCAGGAACAGACCTTTGCTCTTAGTGTTGAGAGAACCCTTGAGTAAGCTCTAACCCCCTTGTATACTAACACTCTTATAGGATATCTTCCAACAGAACGTTGGGAAGACGAGCAATATCTTTGGGCTGCAGAGGATCTTCCCAGCTGGATCCATTCCCTTAACCAAGCCAGCCCATTCCACTTCAGTGTCCATGTCCAGGCTGTCACTGCCCTCCAAAAGTGGTTCAAAGAAGAAAGGCCCGAAGCCCAAGGAACTCTTCAAGAAGGCAGAGCGAAAGGGCAAGGAGAGTTCAGCCTTGGGGTCTGCTGGCCAATTGAGCTATAATCTCATGGACACATACAATCATCAGGCACTGAAGACAGGCTCTTCCCAGAAAGCAAAGGTGGGTGCTGGCCCATGGGTTCAGCCCAACCCTTTTGGGTATCCCTTGGAAGAGCAGGGTTTCAAAAGGACAGGCTATCCTGTCCTGCTGCCACCTCCCTTAGGGCCCCTGGTGTTTGGCTACCAGTCCCATTCATTTAACAGGCATTTATTGAGACCTTTTCTATGCTGGGCACTGTGATAGGTGCTGTGGATGTAACTCTCAAGAGGCTAACAGGCTAGTGAGAAAGACAGACATAAAAACAAATGACTGCAGTGAAGTATTGTGGATGCCACAATCAAAGGTGTGTGTGGGACCTTGAGACATAGTGGAAGGTTGATTCTATCTGGGTAGGGAAGATGGTCAGGAGCTCTTTTCAGAAAACGTGATACTTGAGCTAAGTTTCAAATGCTGGGCTGGAAATGAGATTTGAGAACATTGTGTATGAGTGTCAGGTTGGAGTCTTGCATAGGTCCTTGAGAAAAGCCCTCCTCTAGGGCTCTACTTTGCCTCAAGATTGTGGTGCCCTCCATGGGCATCTGATGTCCCCCTGCTTCTTAAGGGAATATATTTCACAAAATTGATAGGTTTCCCCTGAGCCAGCCACACATTCTCAACCTCCTGCTCCTGTGAGTGGGGGTGGGGGGCAGTATAGCAGAAGGCGTTGGTTCAGGTGGTTTTGACAGTGATCTCAACCAGTGAAACCAGAGGGAACTGGCCATCCTGATTCGCATGGGAGTCCCAGGCAGGTGACAACTGAGCCTCCTCCTCCCGCAGTTCAACATCACTGGTACCTGTTTGAATGACTCAGATGATGACTCGCCAGACTTGGACCTCGATGGGAATGAGAGCCCGCTGGCCTTATTGATGTCTAATGGCAGGTGAGTTGGGAAGAAGGAGCACAGAAATATTGGGACTATCAGTGGCAATTTGCCACTGAGACAGGGCATGGAATTGGGACCTAGGGGTTGGGACATGGATGGGGAGGGGCTGTATTTAGGGCAATACCTAGCTATTATCAGATATTATTGCTTAGTTGAAAGAACCATGATGGTATTGGTGGGTGCTTAGGGGAGAGGTCTGGAATCTAATTGGCAATCTTATCTTGAGAAAGCACTTATTATAATGTTATAGAAATTTCAGCAAGTCATTGGGTCAGAACCACTGGTAGAAATAAGTAGTAGTATAGCATGCTTGTTAAAAGCATTAGTTTTTTATATACCTTTTGACTTGCAATTCAACTTTTAGGAATTTAATTTACAGCAATCGTTGCACAAGGTGTGTAAAGAGGAATGTTCAGTGTTCAGTGCATCATTGTTTGTAATAGTAAGTAATTGGAAACATCCAAATGTTCATCAATAAGGGCTGGATAAGTAAATTGTGGTATATATCTGTAGAATGGAATACCACATAGCTGTTAAAAATAACGAGACAACCTAATGTCCATTGACACAAAAGGATGCCCAAGATATATTCTGAAGTAAAAAAAATCAGGCTACAAAGTAATATGTAGGAATAGTTCCATTTTTATTTTTATGTATTTATTTATTTATTTATTATTTATTTATTTTGAGACAGTGTCTCGCTCTGTCTCCCCGGGTAGCATGCAGTGACATCATTATGGCTCACTGCAACCTCAAACTCCTGGGCTCAAGCGATCCTCTTGCCTCAGCCTCCCTAGTAGCTGGAATTACAGGTGCATGACGCCACACCTGACTAATTTATTTTTATTTTTGGTAGAGTTTGGGTCTTGCTCTTGTTCAGGCTGGCATGCAACTCCTAACCTCAAGTGATTATCCTGCCTCAACCTCTCAGAGTACTAGGATTACAGGTGTGAGCCACCATGCCTGGCCCCCTTTTTATTTTTAAAAACATGTGCATACCTGTGTGTGTACGCATGTGTGGCAAAGCAACATACAGACTTTTTTGTTTCTGTTTAATTTTTTGAAGAGGTTTAAAAATATAATTTATAAGGTTTAAAAATCAAAAAATGTGAAAGAGCACACAGTGAAAAAATCTCATACCCATCTCCCTTCCCCTGTTTCCCTCCCATAGACAGCCAACATCAGTGTTTTCCCTCCAGAGATATTTGTACAGACTTAGGCAAATAAATATATTTGTTATATTTTTTATACTTGTTACATCAAATTTTTAACAGTGGTTATGTCTGGAAGGTAGGATAGGGGATGTGGGAGAGCAGGTTTTCACTTTAGTAGCATTGGAATTTGTATAATAACTATATATTACTTTTCTTAAAATAATTTTTTTTTTTTTTGAGACAGAGTCTCACTCTGTTGCCCTGGCTAGAGTGCCATGGCGTCAGCCTAGCTCACAGCAACCTCCAACTCCTGGGCTCAAGCAATCCTTCTGCCTCAGCCTTCCGAGTACCTGAAACTACAGGCATGTGCCACTATGCCAGGCTAATTTTTTCTCTATATATTTTTAGTTGGCCAATTAATTTCTTTCTATTTTTAGAAGAGGCGGGGTCTCGCTCTTGCTCAGGCTGGTCTCAAACTCATGACCTTGAGCCATCCTCCCACCTTGGCCTCCCAGAGTGCTAGGATTACAGGCATGAGCCACCACGCCCGGCCCTTAAAATACTTTTTAAAGAACACTTTCTACAGGAATAAAATAGAAGCTATTTACAACAAAATCATGGGTTTGAGAATCAGACGATTCTGAGTTCAAATCCCAGCTCTGACACCTATTTTCTGTGTAACCTTGACAAATTAATTAACCTCTCTGAGCCTGTGTCCTCATTATATCTATTCTATAGCTAAAACTTCCCTTAGGGTTGTTGGAAGATTAAATGAGATAATGTAAGTAAAGTGCTAATCACAGGGCCTGGCACACAGTAAATGTTTAATAAATGGTAGCTCTTATAAATGTGATTATGAAGATGGAGATAAAAGGTGGTGGTGGTGGTGATGATGATGATGATGATGATGTGAGTATGGCCAGAAATGGTGAAATATGTAGGGAGGCTGAGGCAGGGAAAAGCATTATAGATTATCATCTAGATACTCAGAACACTAGACAGCAGCAATCAAGAGCCAAGTACCAAGTATGAACAATGTAGGAACACAAACAACAAAGATACCTTAATAGCCTCTTTGTAAAGGTTGTTTTCAGATCCCAAAGGAGAGTGTAATAGGTCCACTTGATAGAAAATAAGGGAAAAGGAAGTGAGAGCAGGGCGGATTCTGAAAGCAGAACTATTCTTGGGGTTTGAGAACCCAGTGACTAAAGAATAAGATTAAAGAAACTGTTGAACATTGCCTTTGTTCAGATCTCGTGGTAGGTTTCCTGGGGCGGAGAAAATTGAGAGTCCTAAGATATTTGAGACATTTTTCCTTCCCCCACTAGTCCTTCTTGTGCTGCTGCTTATTACCTGCCACAGCTGCCAGAAGCTGCCGTTAAGTGAACCTTGAGGGTCAAGGTATAGAAATATTCACAGATG
The DNA here is from genome assembly GCA_008086735.1 of Cheirogaleus medius. Taxonomy (NCBI): domain Eukaryota; kingdom Metazoa; phylum Chordata; class Mammalia; order Primates; family Cheirogaleidae; genus Cheirogaleus; species Cheirogaleus medius. The sequence continues at coordinate 2,735,417 of VBSM01003162.1, forward strand.
ATGTTTGGGCTTTTCTCCAAATTCAGTGTTTTGTGGAGAGTGAGGTATAGATGAAACAAGACTGGGTATATGTTAATTGCGGAAACTTACTTGAGTGACAGGTACATGGGAGTTCATTATACTTTTATATTTTTGTATATGTTTGAAATTTTTTATAATTAGAAGTTAATAAAAGACCAAGGTATAAATAGTTATTATTTATTGAGCATCTGCTCTGTTTCCAAGTTTGTTAGCTGTTTACATACATCATATAGTTACCACAACCCCCAAAATAAGTATTGTTATTCCCATTTACCAATGTGAAAGCTGAGACCCAGAGAACTTTGTTATAATATTAACTACATTATAGTATGTGAGAATATGCAGATCTACTCTTCTAGGAAATTTCAAGTATACAATACAGTATTAACTATAGTCACCTTGCTGTACATTACAGCTCTAGAACTTATCCATCCTACATAACTGAAACTTTGTACCCCAATCACCTTGAGCACTTGCCATGTGTCAGGCTTTGCATTTGCTCATTTAATTGTCCCAACAACCCTATGATGTAGAAAACAGGTCAATTTAATGACAGTGAATTCACTAAAAGGCAATTCAATAAAATGACTGCTGATTGTAAAAAAGTATACTGATTTACTAAGAACTTGTTTCTGTTTATGATGTTTATTCTAGCAATTTATACTGGTTAATATTGTTTACCATATGTAACAGGATTATATAAGCCACTTTTGAGTTTTTTCCATTTCCTTTATATGTTTTTAACACATTTCTTTAGGTATAATTTATGTACTATAAAATTAACTTAAATTAAGTATACAACTAAATGAATTTTAGTAAATTTACATAATTGTGCAACCATTGCCACCAGACAGTTTTAGGATATTTCTTTCACCCCAAAAAGGTCCTTTGTGCCCATTTGCCGTCAGTCCTCGTTCTCATCCCCAGGTCCGTGCAAGCCCTAATCCACTTTCTGTCTCTATGTATTTGCTTTTTCTGGACATTCCATATGAATGGGATCATACAATCTGTGGCTTTTTGTCTCTGACTTTTTTCACTTAGCCATAATGTTTTTTAGATTCATCCATGATATATCATATATCATTAGTTGATTCCTTTTTATTGTTGAATAGTATTCCATTGTACGAATATACCACATTTTGTTTACTCATTCACTAGTTGATGGTCATTTGGATTGCTTCTACTTTTTGGCTATTATGAATAATGTTGCTCTGAGCATTTGTGTATAAGTTTATGTGTGGACATACGTTTTCATTTCTTATCTACAAGTAAAATTGTTGGGTCATATGGTAACTCTATGTTTAGCTTTTTAAGAAACTTCCAAGCATTATTCCAAAGTGTCTGTACCATTTTATATTTCAACCAACAATCATAAGTTTTTCCATATACTGGCCAATACTTGTTATTTTTTGTCTTTTTGATTATAGCCATTGTGGTGGATATAAAGTGGTATCTCTTTTGTGTGTTTTTTTTAAATAAAACTTGTATACATTCAAGGTATACAATGTGATATTTGATATACAGCTACACTGTGAAATGGTTACTACAGTCAAGCTAATTAACATATCCATCAGCTCACATAGTTACCATTTTTGTGTGTGTATTTGTGTGTGGTGAGAATATGCAGATCTACTCTTTTAGGAAATTTCAAGTATACAGTACAGTATTAACTATAGTCACCTTGCTGTACATTACAGCTCTAGAACTTATCCATCTTACATAACTGAAACTTTGTACCCCAATCACCTTCCCCTAATAACCACTATTGTACACTTTGCTTCTATGAGTTTAACTTTTTAAGATTCCACATATAAGTGAGATCATGCAATATTTTTTTCCTGCGGCTTGTTTCACTTAGCATATCTTCCAGGTTCATCTATGTTGTCACAAATGGCAGGATGGTTTTGATTTGCATTTCCCTAATGACTCATGATGTTGAATATCATTGAGCATCTTTTTGTGTGATTATTGGCCATTTGTATATCATCTTTGGAGAAATGTCCATTTAGACCCTTTGCCTTTTTTTGGGGGGGGGGACAGAGTCTCCCTCTGTCGTCTGGGCCAGAGTACAATGGCGTCATCATAGTTCGCTGCAACTGTAAACTCCTAGGCTCAAGTGATCTTCCTCCTTCAACCTCCTGAGTAGCTGAGACTCCAGGCGGGCGCCACAATGCTTGGCTAATTTTTCTATTTTTTGTAGATATGGGGTCTTGCTCTTGCTCAGGCTCGTCTTGAACTCTTGGCCTCAAGCAATCCTCCCACCTTGGCCTCCCAAAGTGCTAGGATTACAGGCATGAACCACTGTGCCTGACCTTGTTGCTTGTTTTTAAATAGGCTTATGTTATTATTGACTTCTAAGAGTTCTTTAAATATTCTGGATATAAAACCTTTGCCAGATAAATTATTTGCACATATTTTCTCCCAGTCTGTGGCTTGTCTTTTCATTTTCTTAATGGTTTCTTTTGAAGCATAAAAGTTTAAAATTTTACCTAATCCCATGTCACAAAGATATTTTTCTGTATTTTCTTGTAGAAATTTTATCATTTTAGCTTTTACTTTTAGAACTATGATGCGTTTTGAGTTAATTTTTGTGTATGATGTGAGGTAAGGGTCCATATTCATTTCTTTGCATATGGATATCCAGTTGTCTCAGCACCATTTGTTGAAAGGACCATCCTTTCCTCCACTGAATTGCCTTGGCCTCTTTGTCAGAAATCCATTGATCATAAATTTAAGGGTTTATTCAGGACTCATAGTTCTGTTTCTCTGATCTGTATGTCTGTCTTTATGCCAATATCACACTACCTTGATTACCATAGATTTAGAGTAAGCTTTTAAATTGAATAGTATAAGTCCTCCACCTTTGTTCTTTTGCAAAATTGTTTTGGCTGTGTTAGGTCTTTTGCATGTCCATGTACCTTTTACTATCAGCTTTTCAATTTTTACAAAAATGCTGGCTGGATTTTGATTGAAATTGGGATTGCATTGACTCTATAGATAAATTTGGGGAAAATTGCCATCTTAATAATATGTATGACTGTTTGTTTTTATGTTCTCTTTCCCGTTTTCTCTAGTGTCAAGAGAATGAGGAGCCTATCCAAGTCTCGGCGAGCCAAGATTGCAAAGAAGGCAGAGAAGGCTAGGCTGGTGGCAGGACAGGTGATGGAGGATGAATTTGACTTGGATTCAGATGATGAGCTGCAAATTGACGAAAGATTGGGAAAGAAGGCGACCCTGATAATAAGACCAAGTGTGTCTCTGTTCTTTCTCTTTCCTTCCTTGCCCATTTTGCATTAGTTTTTGACCCTTGTGGTAGACTTAAGACCTTATACCTGAGCTTGTAGACATTCTGATTTAATAAGTTCTATAGGCCTCCATTGTTTCCTTTGTTCTAGAGATTTATTTGTCAGCTGATTCCTAAACTCTCTAAATTGGTCATCTGTGGTCATTACTTCCAGTAAAATTAGTCTTATTTTCCTTTCTCTGGGTATTTGGTTCAAATGCTAATCTTAGCTTCATAATAAGTGCATTCCATTGTTTTCTAGAATTTCCCCGGAAATTACCCCGTGCGAAACCTTGCTCTGACCCCAACCGAGTTCGTGAACCAGGAGAAGTTGAGTTTGACATTGAGGTAGGAGCCTGCCCTATATCTAGTCGTCTTCTCATTCTGGTCACAGAGACAGAAGATAGATTGTCATTGTAGTTGGGGGAAGGGGGAAGACAACCTACGCCTTCAGTTCTCAAAATATTTACTAAGTGAAAGATTGTATGTTAAGTGCTGCTGAGCATAAAAATGGAAGATTACAATTTAGTTGAAATATTTTAAAAATCCCTTAGTACAGAGGAGAATAAAAGGCAGTGTGATGTAGCAGAAAGTACATCTGATTTGGAGTATCTGATGTGCCCTTACATGAATTATTTAACTTCACTAAACCTTAGTTTTCTTATCTGTAAAATGGGAGTTATATGATACTTACCTCACTAAGATGCTGTGGAGATTAAGATGAAAGAATGAATATTCTGCTTAGTACTTGGTCTATACTTGGTGCTCAGAAGATTAGTATCAGGAGTCAGACTGTCAACTCTGTATTGGGGCTATACTGAATGAACTCTGGATAGTTGAGGTGATATGCTCTCTTTCCAACAGGAGGACTATACAACAGATGAGGACATGGTGGAAGGGGTTGAAGGCAAGCTTGGGAATGGGAGTGGAGCTGGTGGAATTCTTGATCTGCTCAAGGCCAGCAGGCAGGTGGGGGGACCTGACTATGCTGCCCTCACGTGAGTATTGGCTTTGGTCTCCCCTTTTCATTCAGACAGCACCCACCTCCCACCCAAGGGGCTAGGTTAGCCAATCAGATATTTATTGAGCCATTTAAATGGACACAGAATTATCCAGGGCATTTGGGCTGAAAGAATAAAGTAGGCATTAAACCTGTCCTAAGGAACTTAAGATTTGACAGTGATAGGATGTGTAGACTTCAAGGGGAATCAGTTTTGGACACTTTGGAAGTTCTAAGAGGGGCTGCAAGATTCATGGAAGGAGAACTGTTAAAAACAAAGAATTCAGCATGGGTGAACAGAGAGGGAGGTGTGCCCCCTTTTTGCCACCTTGCCTGCTGTCTGTAGAGAGACTTTAAGGCAAGAAAGACTGGCTTTTCATGAAAACAGTCTGATACTATCCTGATCCTTTAGCCTGATTTCTAATTTTTCACTTTGAATGGTTCTCCCCTTCTTCCTCTCACCCTGATACCCACAGCTGTTGCCCCTTCTCCCTGAGTATTTTGATGACCGGCCTAAAGAACCTCCCTCAGCATTTTTCCTCTGTCCCTTGCAGCGAGGCCCCAGCCTCTCCCAGCACTCAAGAGGCCATCCAGGGCATGCTATGCATGGCCAACCTGCAGTCCTCATCGTCCTCACCAGCTACCTCCAGCTTGCAGGCCTGGTGGACCGGGGGGCAGGACCAAAGCAGTGGGAGCTCCAGCAGTGGGCTGGGCACGGTGTCTAACAGTCCTGCTTCCCAGCGCACCCCAGGGAAGCGGCCCATCAAGCGGCCAGCATACTGGAGAACTGAGAGCGAGGAGGAGGAGAACGCCAGTCTGGATGAACAGGACAGCTTGGGAGCATGCTTCAAGGATGCAGAGTATAGTAAGGGCAGCTAAGCATGTGGGTCCAGGCCAGAAGGGGTTCCCTCAGTCCCATTCTCAATCCCAGTCCCAATAAAGAACGGCCTGTAGGCCGGGCGCGGTGGCTCACGCTTGTAATCCTAGCACTCTGGGAAGCCAAGGCGGGAGGATCGCTCAAGGTCAGGAGTTCAAGACCAGCCTGAGCAAGAGCAAGAGCAAGACCCTGTCTCTACTAAAAATAGAAACAAATTAATTGGCCAACTAAAAATATATACAGAAAAAATTAGCTGGGCATGGTGGTGCATGCCAGTAGTCCCAGCTACTCGGGAGGCTGAAGAAGCAGAATCGCTTGAGCCCAAGTGTTTGAGGTTGCTGTGAGCTAGGCTGATGCCACAGCACTCTAGCCTGGGCAACAGAGTGAGACTCTCTCTCAAAAAAAAAAAAAAAAAACGAACAGCCTGTAGTGAGCAAAAGCCTGGCCTTACACCTGATAGTTTCTCTGAGCCATGTTTTCCTAATTTGGAAAATGGTGATATCTCACAGGTTGATGTAAGAATTAGAGATTATACTTGCACAGAGCATCTGGCACAGTTTCTTGTTCATGGGAAGCCCTCAAAAAATGGTAGCTATTATAATTAGCTATCATCTATTTTTAGTACTGTCCCACCTTCACTACTGGTGACTCTTTTTTTCCTCTTGCCTATTTTACTTCCATCACCTGTATTGTTTGTGTTCTATGTCAGCCATTTTATCCCTTGCAAAGTTATTTAATGAACTTTCAGTGGGCTTTTTACATTTAAAAGATGACTTATTCTTTTAACTACTATTTATTAAGTACTGCAAAGCACTTTTTTGTCTAATAAGGTGACTAATGTGGGTTTTAATTTTAATATTTTCAAAAATTACACAAATATGGTTAATGCTCATTGACCCAAATTAGAACAAGACAGAGAAAGGAAAAATTCCTTTTGACTAACACTCTTCCCTCTTTGAGCCCAAACATAACCTTTGTTATAAGTTTGATGTATACCTTTAATTTTGTTGTGTTTACATCCATAGGTAGACATATGTAAATAGAGATACAGTTTTCTTTAGTGTGTGTGGTTCTGCAGCTTGCTTAGGTATCTTACAATATCAGTTCGTAGAGATCTACTTCATCAATACATAGTGATCTACCTGCTGCATAGTATCTGTAGCATAAATGTATATCATATGTTTAATCATTTCCTATTGATTGACATTTAGGTTGTCTAAGTTTTTATTTTTACTAACAGTGCTACAGTAAAAACTCTTGTAAGTAACCTTTTGTGCCTGTATTAGCATTTCTCTTGAATAGATAGACCTACTGGGTTGAAGGGTATGTGCAAGCAAATGTTAATAAATATTGCCAGATTTCCCCCTAAAAGGGCCAGTATCTGAGCAGTATTTGAGAAATACCTGTTTCCTTACTGCCTTACCAGTGGTGGATACTATCAGATTTTTATTTTTTATTTTTTTCCTTTTATTTATTTATTTATTTATATTTTTATTTCAGCATATTATTGGGGTACAAATATTAAGGTTATGTATATTGCCC
>VBSM01003162.1:2742239-2756188 GCA_008086735.1 Cheirogaleus medius
TTGATTTTCTGTTTGGAGGATCTGTCCTGTGCTGTAAGTGGGGTGTTAAAGTCTTCGACTCTTATGGTGTTGTTTATCCATTTGTTTAGATCAAGTAGAGTTTGTTTTATGAATCTGGGTGCACCTAGGTTGGGCGCATACATATTTAGAATTGTTATGTCTTCTTGTTGAACTGTACCCTTCACCATCATATAGTGACCTTCTTTGTGTTTTATTTTGTTGATTTAAAAACTAAGTTATCTATAATCAGCACCTCCACGCCAGCTTTCTTTTGGCTTCCGTTTGCTTGAAATATTGTTCTCCACCCCTTTACCTTTAGTCTAACTGCATCCTTGCAGGTTAGATGTGTTTCCTGAAGGCAGCAGATACTTGGCTTGTATTTTTTTATCCATTCAGCCAGCCTGTGTCTCTTGAGTGGAGAGTTCAAGCCATTCACATTTACTGAGATAACTGATAGGTGGGGCAGATTTCTGTTCATTATGTTGGGTTGAACTTTGTTGCCTTGTTTTCTTTCTTGGGACTATCAGCTTTTTAAATTTTTGCCAATCCCGTGGCAAAAGATGGTGTCTCTGTTTATTTGTTTTGTGTGTTTATTGACTCTTCTTTATTCATTTTCTGTGAATTATCTATTTAATGTTTCATCCATGTTTCTTTTCTTTTTTTTTTTTTTTGAGACAGAGTCTCACTCTGTTGCCCAGGCTAGAGTGCCATGGCGTCAGCCTAGCTCACAACAACCTCAGATACCTGGGCTCAAGCAATCCTTCTGCCTCAGTCTCCAGAGTAGCTGGGACTACAAGCATGCACCACCATGCCCGGCTAATTTTTATATATATGTATTTTTAGTTGTCCAGCTAATTTCTTTCTATTTTTTAGTAGAGTTGGGGTCTCACTCTTGCTCAGGCTGGTCTCGAACTCCTGAGTTCAAACAGTCCGCCTACCTCAGCCTCCTAGAATGCTAGGATTACAGTGTGAGCCACCACGCCTGGCCTTTCACCCATTTTTCTATTGGGATGTTTGTTTTCCTTATTGATTTGTAGGAGTTCTTTATATATTCTAGATTCGTTGGAGTGTTTTTGTATATTCTGGATACTTTTGGAAAGTATTTTCTTTCAGACTATTGTATTTTATTTACTGTGCCTTTTACCATGTAGAATATTTCAATTTTTATGTAGTTATCTTTATGAATTTTTTATAGTTTTTTGTATTTTATATTTTGAGTAAGAGGGTCTTCTTATTTTCACCTAAAAATGGATAGGAGTTAAAATTTTAGCTCTTTACCTGAAATTAAGTTTTGTGAATTGTAGGAGGTAAGAATCTGAATTTATTTTTTTCCACATGGATAGTCTATTTGCCCTAATACAGTTTATTGAGTAGTTCATCATTATCCCCCTGATTCCAAGTTTCACCTTTGTCATAAACTAAATTCCCATGTATATGTGGATTTATTTTTCTACTTTAGTCCCAGTTCTGTGTCTAAATACCTATGTGACCATGGGCAAGCTAGTTAACCTTACTGTGCCTCTCTGTGATAAAAGTACCTACCTCATAGGTTATTGTGAGTGTTAAATAAATATACATAAAGCACTTAAAACATTGCCTAGCACATAAGTTCTACGTGTTATATATTAGTAATATTATTTCATTCCATAAAATAAATTTGTTCAGCTACAGTACCATGTAGGTTAGTTGCTATAGGCTTTGTTTCTGGTAGAGCAAATCCCTTCTACAGACCTTGTTTGGACCTGAGGAGGGCATAGATGCTCAGCAAGCCTCACATTGTCTGAGCTAAGCTGTGATTGATCTTAGAGATTTGCCAAGTTCCCTTGGCCACCCACCCTACCTTCCGCAGTCAGTCACATTGACCTACAGTCAAGACATCTGGTCTTTGTTTAATCAGTCCTGGTAGAAGAAACAAGCTCACTCAGCCTCTGCTTTCCCCTTCCCCTCCCTGCTTTGCCTGGCAACACTGGAAAGGCAGTTTAACAAGGAAAGACCTCACTACTTCTTATTTTTCCAGAATTTTGAGGCTGCTATTGTGCTTTTTCTATTCCAGATGAGTTTTAGAATCAGCTTGTCGAATTCCATTTTATTAGGATTGCATGGCATTTGTAGATTAATTTATGGAGACTGACATCTTTCATCAGAGGCCTTTCTGCTATAATTGAATATGTGCATTCCTGAAAAACCTTGTGTCCTGAAAATCTGTGCACTAAAAATAGTAGGGCCTATAAGAAAAAGAGATTGGGACCATAGCTCTCAAAATTTGTGTGATTTTGAATCCATAATACTGACCCAAATAATAGTAGTCCTGATAATAATCCTTGCCTAGTTAGAGCCCATTGGCATTTGCACTCAGCATCACAGTCAGTGAATCTTCTATAATCTTAAGCCCCGGACTCAGGTTTCCTTTTTCCAGGTGTTGTTTCTTGAGGACATTTGCTTAAAATGGATACCAGCTTTATCAAATTAAAATCTGATCGGGGCCTAGTCTTTATTGATTTTTTCTTTTTTAAAAACACATAAGGAAATGTCTTTGCAACTTCTGTTCTCTCAGCTAGCCTCCTGTCACCAGAACTTAATTTTGTAGAAAACAGTGCAACCATTTACTTTTTCTCTGATAAGAGACACTATTGTAGGACTTTTGGCTTTTGTCTATACATCTTTATGTGTTGCTAAGGCTTTCTCTGTAGTTGTGAGAAAGTCTACCATGGTTAAAAACAACATGTCAGGGCAAATTGTTGAACACCTTCTGGACAGCATTGACAATTTCCCTATTTATCTTTCGGGTATGAACAGTCACAAAGCAGGCCATCTTGTTTTTCTGTCTTCAAACACAGTCTTTCTCTCCATTTATTTAGGTCTTTTTGTATATCTCTTTGGCTTATTTCTTCTTTATTCTTATGTATTTTATTTTGATTCCTATGAAAAGTGGCATCTTTTTATGTATTACATTTTCTAATTGCGTATTGTTAATACGGAGGAAAATAGTTGATTTCTCTATGTTGATCCTGTGTTGGACTGCTTTACCATACTCTTTTTAGTTCTATTAGTTTTTCAGTTAATTGAGTTCTTGAGGTAGGTGATCTATGTGTCCTATATTAGTTTAGTAGAGCTACCATAAAAAATACCACAGACTGGGGGGCTTAAACAACAGAAATTTATTTTTTTCACACTTCTTGAGGCTGAATGTCCAAGATGAAGATGCTGGCAGGATTTGTTTCTCCTGAGGGCTCTCTCCCTGGCTTGCAGATGGCCTCCCTGTTGCAAACATGCCTCTAATGTCTCTCTGTGTCCTAATTGCCTCCTCTTATAAGGTCACCAGTCAGATTGGATTAGGGCCCACCTGAATGGTCTCATTTTAACTTAATGACTTCTTTAAAGGCCCTGCATCTAAATATAGTCACATTCTGAATACTGTGGGTTAGGGCTTCAACATAGGAATTTGGGGGGAGCAGGACACAGTTCAGCCCATAACATCCATTTTCTTTCGAGTATTCATACCTCTAGCTTTTTCTAGTTTCATTACAATGTTGAGTCACAGTGATGATAGGGGGCATCCTTATGCTGTTTCAGACTTTAAAGGTAATGTTGCCAATGTTTCTCCACTCAATAGGTGCGTCTTTGTAGGTCTCTGATAGGCTATTCTTATAAATTTCAGGAGTCTCTATTTCTAGTTCAAAAAGTTTTTTGTTTTAAAGTCAAGAGAGGTATCAGGTTTTTTTTTTTTAAGTTCCATGTTATTTTCTTTTGGTATTAGGTTTTATTAGTTTTTTGGCATCTTTTGGCATTTTGATGCAAATATATAGTTTTTCTATGCTATTAATAATTTAATATTAGAATTACTGGTTTTAAATTGACTTTTTTTGAGATTAGGTGTACTTGGTTGTGGTACTTAACAATTGTTTGTCTAGTTTATTTGATTACCAATCTTTTCAAAAACTAGTTTTTGGTTTTATTGATAATCTCTGGTATTTGTTTATTATTTTCTTGATTTCTGATATTATTTTATTCCCTTATTTAATGTCTTTGTCTAACATCTTTTTTTTTTTTTTTTTTTTTTTTTTTTTTTTTTTTTTTTTTTTTTTTTTTTTTTTTTAGAGACGGGGTCTCGCTCTTGGTCAGGCTGGTTTCGAACTCCTGACCTTGAGCTATCCACCCGCCTCGGCCTCCCAGAGTGCTAGGATTACAGGCGTGAGCCACCGCGCCCGGCCTGTCTAACATCTTGAGTTAAAAGCTCTGCTGATTTATTTTCAATCTATTGTTTGATAAAGGATTGCTTTTATTTTTAAAATTAATGTAAAATAAATTGACTTTTTTTGTATACAGATGTTTAGATTTTTGTAACCACCATAATAAGGATGTAGAACACTTTGATCACCCCCTAAACTCCCTTATGTTATTATCCTCTTTGTAGTCATGCTCTCCCTCTACTCCTCACCCCTGAAAACCAGTAGTCTCCTCACCATCACTGTGGTTTTGCCTTTGCTAGAGTGTCAGATAAGTGGAATTATGCAGTATGTAATATTTTGACACTGACATCTTTTATTCAGCATAATGCCTTTAAAATACATTATGTTGCTGTATATCAATAGCTTGTTCCTTTTTATTGCTGAGTAATATTCCAGTGTATAGATACAAAGGACATTTGGGTTATTTCCAATTTGAGGCAGTTATGAATAGAGGCACTGTGAATATTCATGTATAGGTTTTTGTCTGAACATGAGTTTTCATTTCTCTAGGGAAAATACCTAGGAATGGGATTCCTGGATAGCATAAGGCAGTGGATGTTTTCATTTTATAAGAAACTGCCAACTGTTTGCCAGAGTGATTATACCATTTTATATTCCCATTAGCAATGTGTGAGAGTTCCAGTTGCTCTTCATACTCGTCAGCACTTGGTATTGTCGGTACATTTATTTTAGTTATCCTAATAAGTGTATAGTGATATCTCATTTAATGACACATCTAATGGCTAATGATATTGAACATCTTTCCATGTGTTTGCTATTCATGTATCCTCTTTTTGAAGTGTCTTTAAACAGACACTTTGAATGACTAAGATTTCTTTTTTCAGGATTTAACTGTGAATTTTTTTTTCTTTTAGTATATATATAGTTTTCACATTATCTGTTTCATCATAGGCAAGTTTACTTTTTACTATTCATTTATTTTAAGATTAGTCAAGTGCAGTAGCGAGAAGGGGGAAAGAGTTTGGGTGAGTTTTTATAGTATGTGTCTTTCAAGGAATTAGTCCATTTCATCTAAATTGTAGGATTTATGGGTATAGAGTTGTTTATAGAATCCCCCTATTATGTCTGTGAGGTCTTTAGTGATAATATCCTTTATCATTCTTGTTATTAGTAATTTGTGTCTTCTCTCTTTTTTGTCATTCTTGCTGGCATTTTTCAATGTAATCTTTTCAAATCTTTTGGTTTCATTTTCTATATTTTCTCTGGCAACTTCATTAATTTCTGGTATTCAAATTTATTTTTGGCCTGCTAGCTGTGGGTTTATTTTGCTCTTTTTCTAGTTTTGAAAGTAGAAGTTTAGATTATTGATTTGAAACTTTTTCAATTTTTTTTTGTAATTTTTAATTTGCATTTTAAAAATTGATATAGTTGTACGTTTTTAGGGGTACAGGTGATATTTTGATACATGTATACAATATGTAGTGATCAAATCAAGATAATTGGAATATTTGTCATCAAACATTTATCTTTGTATTGGGAACATTACATTTTTTTACTAGCTATTTTGAAATATACAATAAATTATTCTTAACTGTAATTTCCTTACTATACTTTCAAATACTAGAACTTATTCCTTCTGTCTAACTGTAGTTTTGTACCTATTAACCAACTTCTCTTCCTCCCCCATTTCCTTACTTTCCCAGCATCTGGTAACCACCATTCTACTCTCTACCTCCATGAGATCCACTATTTTAGCCCCCACATATGAGTGAGAACATGTGACATTTATCTTTCTGTGCCTGGGTTATTTCACTTAAGATAATGACCTTCAGTTCCATTCATGTTGCTATAAATGACAGGATTTCATTCATTTTTATGGCTGAATGATATTCTATTGTGTATGTATACTACATCATTTTCTTTATTCATTCATCTGTTGATGGATACTTAGGTTGATTCCATATGTTCGTTATTGTGAATAGTGCTGGAATAAACATGGGAGTTTATCTATCTTTTCAATATGCTCATTTCCTTTCTTTTGGATGTATAGTTATCAGTGGGATTGCTGGATCATATGTTAGTTCTATTTTTTGTTTTTTGAGGAACCCCCATACTCTTTCCCATAATGGCTGTACTACTTTATATTCCCACCAACAGTGTTCAAGTGTTCTCTGTTCATTGTATCCTCACCAGATTTGTTGTTATTATTATTATTATTGTTTTTCTTAGAGATGGAGTTTTTTTGTGTTGCCCAGGCTGGTTTCAAACTCCTGGACTCAAGCAATCCTCCCACTTTGGTCTCCCAAAGCATCTATTCCGGTCTTTTACCAGTTTATTTCATGGGATGTTTTGCTTTTTTGCTATCGAGTTACTTGAGTTCCTTATATGTTCTGGTTATTAGTCCTTTGTTGGATGGATAGTTCGTAAATATTTTCTCTCATTCTGTAGGTTGTTTCTTCACTTTGTTTACTTTGCTGTGCAGAAACTTTTTAGCTTGATGCAATCCCATTTGTCTATTTTTGCATTTGTTTCCTGTGCTTTTGAGGTCTTATCCAAAAAATCTTTGCCCAGACCAATGTCCTTTAGCATTTCCCCAATATTTTCTTCTAGTAGTTTTATAGTTTAAGGCCTTACACTAAAGTATTTAATCCATTTTTAGTTGATTTTTACGTATGTTGAAAGATGGAAATCTAGCTTCTGTGTATAGATATCCAGTTTTCCCAGAACTATTTTTTAATTAAAGTGTCCTTTTCCCAGTGTATAGTCTTGGTGCCTTTGTTGAAAATGAGTTGACCGTAAGTGTGTAGATTTTTTTCTGGGTTTGCCATTCTGTTCTATTGGTCTATAATATTTGTTTTTATGCTTGTACTATGCTATTTTGGTTACTATAGCTTTGTAGGATAATTTGAAATCAGGTAGTGTGATGCCTCCAGCTTTGTTCTTTTTGCTCAGGATTTTTTTTTAGCTATTTGGGATCTTTTGTGGTTCCATATAAATTTTTAGATTATTTTTCTATTTCTGTGAAGAATGTTGTTGGTATTGTTATAGGGATTGCATTGACTCTATAGATTGCTTTGGGTAGTATAGACATTTTAGCATTATTCTTCCAGTCTATGAGCATGGGATATCATTCTAGTTTTTTATGTCCTCTGTAATTTCTTTCATCAGTGTTTTATATTTTTCCTTGTAGAGATCTTTCACTTATTTGGTTAAATCTGTTCCTAGGTATTTCAATTTTTTTTTAAATAAGGTAGCTTTCAGAGTGCTTTCTGTTTTAATTTTTTGTAGCTATTATAACATGGAACTACTTTCTTGATTTCTTTTTCAGATTGTTTGCTGTTGGTGTTTATAAATGCTCTTGATTTTCATTTTTTTTTTTGAGACAGAGTCTCACTATGTTGCCTGGGCTAGAGTGCCGTGTCATCAGCCTAGCTCACAGCAACCTCAAACTCCTGGGCTCAAGCAATCCTTCTGCCTCAGCCTCCCGAGTAGCTGAGACTACAGGCATGCACCACCATGCCTGGCTAATTTTTTCTGTATATTTTTAGTTGGCCAATTAGTTTCTTTCTATTTTTAGTAGAGACGGGGTCTCGCTCTTGCTCAGGCTGGTCTTGAACTCCTGAGCTCAAACAATCCACCCGCCTTGGCCTCCCAGAGTACTAGGATTACAGGCGTGAGCCACCGCGCCCAGCCTGAATTTTTGTATGTTGTACCATCCTTGCGTCTGAGATGAATCCTACTGGATCATGGTGAATGATCTTTTTAACCTGTTATTTAATTGTTTGCTAGTATTTTTTTTTTCTGAGACAGCCTCTCTCTGTGTTGTCCAAGCTAGCGTGCCATGGTGTCAGCCTAACTCACAGCAACCTCAAACTCCCGGGCTCAAGCAGTCCTCTTGCCTCAGCCTCCCACGTAGCTTGGACTACAGTCATGGGCAACCATGCCCAGCTAAGTTTTCTATTTTTAGTAGAGATGGGGTCGCTCTTGCTCAGGCTGGTCTCGAACTCCTTAGCTCAAGGGATCCTCCTGCCTCAGCTTCCCAGTGTGCTAGGATTACAGGCGTGGGCCACCACGCCCAGCCTTGTTTGCTAGTATTTTGTTGAGGATCTTTGCATCTGTGTTCATCAGGGATATTGGCCTATAGTTATGTTTGCCTTGTTATTGTCTGATTTGGGTATCATGGTAATACTGGCTTCAAAGAATGAGTTTGGTAGAAGTATTTCCCCTTCTTCCAAGTTTTTGAAATAGTTTGAGTAGAATTAGTGTTCTTTAAATGTTTGATAGAATTCAGCAGTGATTCCATCAGGTCCTGTGCTTTTCTTTGATGGAAGATTTTTTATTACTGCTTCAGTCTTGTTACTTATTATTGGTCTGTTTAAGTTTGTGTTTCTTCATTCAATTCTGGTAGGTTGTATGTGTCCAGGAATTTATCCATTTCCTCTAGGCTTTCCAGTTTGTTAGTGTATAGTTATTCTTAGTAGTCTCTAATGATTCTTTGTATTTTTGTGGTATTAGTTGCAGTGTTTCTTTTTTTTTTTTGTGAGACATTTCTAATGTAAACATTTAATGCTAATTTTCCCTCTAAGTAGTGCTTTTGTTGCATCTCTCAATTTTATATGTCACATTTTCATTCAATTAAAATATTTTCTCTTTTCCTTTGTGGACCCATGGATTATTTGAAAGTACAGGCAGTCCCGGGGTTACGGACAATGTGACTTATGACATTCCGTACTTATGGACAGGCTCCCGAGGCTCCCCGTAAGGATAATTTATAATTAAATAATTAAATTAATAATTCAGTCACTAATTTCTTCTGTGCATGTAAACAAACCTGCATGGCAGAAACAGTTTTTTGGCACAGCATTTTTACACCAGCAGCTAATTTCATTGTTTATACAGTCACATAGCATCACTTTTAACTTTTTTATCCGATTTTGTGAGTCTGTGTTTACCCTTATGACCATGCCTCCAACGCAAAAGTCCACTGCAAGTCCAGGTTAGCCTGCAGCGAAGAGAAAGGTGTTTGCAATGGAAGTGAAAATAGAAAAAAATCAAGGATTCCGAGAAAGGCCAGATGCCATGATTCATTGAGAAAGCATTAGGCTTCAGTTGCTTGACTATTGGAACAATTATAAAGGCTAAAGTGAGAATAACAGAACATGTGAAAGGCAGTGCTCCGATGAAAGCATCAATTATTACTAAGCAGCATAGTGCATTAATTATTGAGGTGGAAAGGTTATTATTGATTTGGATAGAAGATCAAAATAAATGTAACATTCTTATTAGTCTAGTGTTGATGCAACATTAGATGAGTATTAACTTTTAATATTTTTTGAAATTTCTTGTATTTAAACTTTTTGTATGAGTTTGTTTTTATGTTCTATTTGTTTGAATTAAAAGAAAGCACAATAGTTTCTGTACATTATAATTACAGTACAGGGGTATTATTATTACACTATTACAGTGTATTATTGTTATATATGAGCCATTATTGTATTGTTGTTATTGTTATTATTACTGTATATGCACTATTTATCAGGGATCCGGGTTACATAAAAATCTGACCTAAAGATGTTCTCAGGAGTGTATCCCATCTGTAACCCAGGGACCACCTGTATGTTTAATTTTCAGGTGTTGAAGATATTCCAGTTATCTTTCTGTTATTTATTTCTAGTCTAGTTTGACTATGGTCAGAGAATATACTAGGCATGATTTCAGTTTTTATATTTTATTACGATATGTTTTATTAACCAGGGGTTAGTCTATCTTGGTAAATTTTCATCATGAACTGGAGAAGAATGAGTATTCTTCTATTGTTCAGTTGAATGTTCTTTAAATTTTAATTAGATTAAGTTGGTCAATGGTACTTTTCTGTGTCCTTGCTGATTTTCTGTCTACTTGGTTTATTGATTATTGAAAAGAGATGTGTTGAAGTCTCCAAGTATAATTGAGGGTTTGTCTATCATCCCTTTCAGTCCCATCAGTTATTGTTTCATCTATGTGGAAGCTCTATTGTTAGGTGTATCCATATTTAAGATTATTGTGTCTTGTGAATTCACCCTCTTGTCATTATGTTATATTTCTTTTTATCCCTGGTAATTTTCCTTGGTCTGAAGTTACTTTGATAATATAACCAGTCCAGCTTTTTAAAATTAGTAGTGGTGTACGGTATGTCTTTTTCTATCCTTTTATTTTTAATCTACCTATCTGATTATACCTAAGGGGGTTTCTTCTAGACAGCATTGATAATTTGTCTTTTAATTGGTATTTTTAGACCTTTTAATATAATTATTGATATGTTTAGATGAAGGTTTACCATTTCATTATTTGTTTTCTTTGTTATACTGCCTTTCATTCATCTTTCTCATTTCCTGCTGCTTTTTGGATTATTTGAATAATGTTTAGTATTCCATTTTAATTTACCAATTGAGTTTTTTGTTTACTGTTTTTATCTGTATACACCATTCTTTTCCCATTAAATGGTTCTGGCACCCTTGTCAAAAATCAATTAATTATAGATGTATAGATTTCTTTCTGGACTTTCAGTTCTATTCCATTGATGTCTATCCTTATACCAGTACCGTAATGTTTTGATTACTGTAGCTTTGTAGTAAGTTTTTTTAATTTTAATTTTTTTAATTTAATTTTCTTTAGCTAAGCTTTTGAAAACCATGTAGTAAATTTTAAAATAGGGGAAATGTGAGTTCTCCAACTTTGTTCTTTTTTTTATTTTGAAATTCAAGTAATATATTTTTAACACAATATTCCAAAATATTGTCATTGCAACATACAATCAATATAAAATATTAAGGAGATACTTTATGTTCTGTTTTTTTAATTTTAAAATATTAGAGGGGTACAAGTGTTTTTGTTAGATGGATGAATTCAATAATGAAGTCAAGGGTTTTAGTGTGCCCATCACCAGAGGTAATGTACATTGTACCGGATAGGTACATTTTTATCCCTTACCCCCATTCTTAGTTTCCAGTGCCCTTTATACCACTCTATGACTACATATACCTATCATTTAGCTCTCACTTATTAGTAAGAACATGTTCATCTTTTTTAAAATTATTGCTATGGATTAAATGTTTGTGTTTCCCCCAAAATTCATATGTTGAAACTTTATTCCTAATGTGATGGTATGTAGAGGCGGGGCCTTTGGGAGGTGATTAGTAATCCCAATATTAAGATGAGATTACTGCCATTATGAAACATACCCCAGAGAGATTTCTTGCTCCTTCTGACATGTGAGGGGCATAGTGAGAAGATGGCTGGCCATCTATGACCAAGAAGCAAGCCCTCATCAGACACTGAACCTGTTGGTACCTTTATCTTGGACTTCTCAGCCTCCAAAACTGTGGAAAATAAATTTCTGTTGTTTATGAGCCACCCAGTCTATCTATTTTTTGTTATAGCAACCCAAATAGACTAAGACAATTGTTTTGACTATTTGCAATTCCATTCAAATTTTAGGACCCACTTTTCCATTCTGCTGAAAGGCCATTGGTATTTTGATAAGGATTCTGTTGAATCTATAGATTGCTTTGGGTAGTATTGCCATCTTTACAATATTAAGATGTCCAATCTGAGCACAGATGTCTTTCTATTTATTTAGGTTTGCTTTCATTTCTTTCAACAATGTTTTGTAATCTTTAGTATACACATCTTATGCCTCCTTGTTTAAATTTATTCCTACTTATTTTATTCTGTTTGATAACTATTGTAAATGGAATTATCTTAATTTTCTTTATGGATTATTCATTGCTAATGTATAGAAACAAAATTGGGTTTTTTTGTTGATCATGTATCCTGAAACTTTGCTGAACCTGTTACTAGCTCTAATGTGAATTTTTGGTGAGTTCTTCAGGATTTTGTATACATAGGAAAAGTTTATCTGTGAATAGAAATAGTTTTACTTCTTCCTTTCTAATTTAAATGCCTTTTATTTCCTTTTCTTGCCTAATTACTCTGGCTAGAACTTCCAGCACAATGTTGAATAATAGTGCTGAAAGTGAGCATCTTTGTCTTATTCTTGATCTTAGAGAAAAGCTTTCAAGTCTTTCAGTATTGTGATGTTAGCTGTGGGTTTCATAAATGCTCTTTATCATGTTGAGGAAGTGCCCTTCTTTCTGAGTCTTTTTATCTTGAAATGGTATTGGATTTTGTCTTATATTCTTTCTGTGTCAGTTTTCTCATGCTCAACCACCCCTGCGTTACTGGGATACATCCCATTTGGTCGTGGTATATAATCCTTTTAATATACTGCTGAATTTGATTTGCTAGTATTTTGTTGAATATTTTTACATCAATATTCGTAAGGGATGTGAGTCTGTAGTATCCTTTTCTGGCTTTGGTATCAGGGTAGTGCTGGCTTATAGAATGAGTTAGGCCGTATTCCCTTCTCTTCTATCTTTTGGAAGAGTTTGAGAAGGATTGGTGTTAATTCTTTAAATGTTTGGTAGAATTCGTCAGTGATGCCATCTGGTCCTGGACCTTTCTTCATTGGAAGCTTTTTGATTATTGATTTAATCTCTGTACTTGTTATATGTCTGTTGCCATTTTCCATTTTTATAAGTCAGTTTAAGTGATTTGTGTGTTTCTAGGAATTTACCCATTTCATATAGTTTATCTAATTTGTTGGCGTGCAGTTGTTCATAGTATTCTCTTATAATCCTGTTTATTTCTATATGGTCTGCAGTAATGTCCCCACTTTCCTTTTTAGTTGTAAGTATTTATGTGTTCTCTCTTTTCTTATTTGTTAGTCTAGTTAAAATACTTGTCAATTTTGTTGCCATTTTCAGAAGTAACTGGTTTTGTTGATTCTTTCTATTTTTCTCTTCTCTATTTTGTTTATCTCTCTAATATTTATTATTTCCTTCCTTCTGGTAGCTTTTGATTTAGTTTGGTCTTTTTTTCTAGTTTCTTAAGGTTTCGTGAAGTTAGGTTATTGATTTGAGATCTTTTACCTTTTTAATGTAGGCATTTACAGCTATAAATTTCTCTCTGAGCACTGCTTTTGCTTCATCCTGTAAGTTTTGGTATATTGTATTTTGTTTTCATTTATTTCAAAGTTTTTGTAATCACAGTTGTGATTTCTCCTTTAACCAATTGGTTGTTTCAGTGTGCATTGTTTAATTTCTTCCTATTTGTAAATTTATGTTTCTATTATTGGTTGCTAGTTTTATTTCATTATAGTTGGAGAAGATACCTTATATGATTGTAGTCCTTTAAAATTTATTGAAACTTGGTTTATGGACTAACATATGGTCCATCCTGGAGAAATGTTTCATGTATACTTGAGAAAAAAGAGTATTCTTCCCTTTTTGGGTGGAGCGTTCTATACATGTATATTAGGTCTTAGAGTGTTAGGTTTATAGTGTTATAAAACATTCTGTTTTCTTATTTATTTTTGCTCTGCATGTTTTATCCATTATTGAAAGTAGGGTATTGAACTCAACTATTGTAGAGCTGTCTGTTTCTCCTTTCGATTCTGTCAATATTTGTTTCATATATTTTGAGGCTTTTTGGGGTGCTTATATATTTGTATTTGTTATATTCTTTATGGATTGACCATTTTATTAATATGTAATACCTTTCTTTGCCTTCTGTAACAATTTTTGACTGAAAGTCTATTTTGTCATATATTAGTATAGCCCTCCCAACTCTCTTTTTGGTTACTATTTGCATGGAATATTTTTTTACAGCCTTTCATTTTATTTTTATTTATTTATTTATTTTTATTTGTTTTCTAGTATG
>VBSM01003162.1:2769309-2788886 GCA_008086735.1 Cheirogaleus medius
GTCCTTTGCCCACTTTTTAATGGGGTTGTTTGATTTTTTTTCTTGCTGATTTTTCTCAGCTCTATACAGATTCTAGTTATTAGCCCTTTTATTGGATGTATGGCATGCAAATATTTTCTCTCATTCTGTAGGTTGTCTGTTCGCTCTAGTGATAGTTTCTTTGGCTGTGCAGAGCTTTTTAATTTGATCAGATCCCACTTATTTTTTGTTGATACTGTTATTGCTTTTGGGGTCTTCATAAATTCTTTGCCTAGGCTGATGTCTATAAGAGTTTTTCCAACATTTTCTTCTAAAATTCTTATGGTTTCACACCTTAGGTTTAAGTCTGTTATCCATTGTGAGTTGATTTTTGTGAAAGGCGAGAGGTACAAATCCTGTTTCAGTCTCTACATGTGGCTACCCAGTTTTCCCAGCACCATTTATTGTATAGGGATTCTTTTTCCCAGTATATGTTTTTGTCTGTTTTGTCAAAGATCAGATGGGTATATGAGGATGGTTTTATATCTGAGTTCTCAGTCCTGTTCCATTGGTCTATATCTCTTTTCTTGTGCTATTCCCATGCCGTTTTGGTTATTATAGCCTTGTAGTGTAGCTTGAAGTCTGATAAATTGATGCCTCCCAATATGTTCTTTTTGCTGAAGGTTGCTTTAGCTATACTGGGTGTTCTCTGGTTCTATATGAAGCGTAGAATTATTTTTTCTAGATCTGCGAAAAATGATGTTGGTATTTTAATAGAGATTGCATTGAATCTGTAGATCTCTTTGGGTAGTATAGACATTTTAACAATGTTGATTCTGCCAGTCCATGAGCATGGTATGGTTTTTCATCTGTTGACATCCTCTGCTGTTTCCTTCCTTAGTGTTCGTAGTTCTCCCTGTTGAGGTCCTTAACTAAGGAAGTTAAGAAAACTTCAAAACTTTACTGAGGAACATAAAGCCTGAATAAATAGAGGTGTGCCATCCGCCTGGTTATAAAGACTAAATGTTTTAAAGGGTCATTTCTTTCCAAATTAATTTATACATTTAACACTATCCTAAATTAAAACCTAAATAAATAAAAAAGGAATTTTGCGAGGAACTCATTCTAAAAGTAATTTAAGAAGTAAACAGGTATGATTAGCTTACTGGTAGAAACAGTAAATAAAAAAGAAATTAACCTTTTTAGATATTTAAATATACTATATGCTACAATAATCATAATCACAAGAATAACCAGTAAATATTTTTCCTTTATTTTTGTTGTTGTTTTTGAGAAAGGGTCTTGTTCTGTCACCTGGGCTAGAGTGCTGTAGTGTCATCATAGCTCACTGCAGCCTCAAACTCCTGGACTTACACGATCCTCATGCCTCAGTGATTCCCAAGTAGCTGTGACTACAGGCACACACCACAATGCTTGGCTAATTTTTCTATCTTTTGTAGAGACAGGGTCTTGCTTTTGCTCAAACTGGTCTCAAATTCCTGAGCTCAATTGATCTTCCTGCCTTGGCCTCCCAGAGTCCTAGGATTACAGGTGTGAGTCACCATGCCTGGCTCCCTTTCTTGAAAAATTTTTGTTATGAAAATTTTCAAACATACAGAAAATTAGAGATGGTAGTACCGTGAACACCTATATATGTCACCCAGAATTAATAATGAACATTTTGCTGTATTTGCTTTATTCTTTTCTTTTTCCTTTGGAAACATTTTAAGCGAAATTTCAGATATCATTTCATCTCTAGTCCCTGGCTGATCTTCTGATTGTTTCATCATCCATTACTGAAGATGAGGTATTGAAGATATTATTGTTGAATTGTATATTTCTCCCTTCAGTTCGGTCAGTTTTGTTGTTAGGCACATATGTATTTGTAATTGTTGCAGCCTCTTGATGGATTGGACCTTTTATCATTATAAAATGCCCTTTTTTGTCTCTGATAATTTTTGTCTTAAAGAATGTTTTGTCTGATATTACTATAGTCATTCCAGTTTTTATTTGGGTACAATTTTCATGGTTGTCTCTTTTTCCATATTTTCATGTTCAATATCTTTGTGTCTGCCAGTCTAAAGTTGTGTGTCTTATAGATAGCATATAGTAGGATCGTGTTTGTTTTATACAGTCTCCCAATATCTGCCTTTCAGTTGGAGAGTTCAGTTTATTAATAACTGATGAAATAGGATTTACAGTATCTATTTTGCTGTTTGTCTTATTCCTTTTTTGTTCATCAGTTCCTCTATGACTGCCTTCTTTTGTGTTTAATAGCCATTTTATAGTGTCTCATTTTATTTATTAATTAATTTTTTTATATTAAGGGGATACGAAGCTTTTTGTTACATGGATAGCTTTTGTAATACTTTTGTCCAGGCTATAAGTGTGCCCATCACCCAAATAGTGTTCATTGTACTTGTTACTTAAGTTTTAACTCTTCCCTTCCTTCTCCCTCCCCACTTCTTGATTTCCAATAACATTTACTTCTTTCTGTGCCCATGTGTGCCCATCAATTAGTTCCAAATTATTAGAGAGTACGTGTGGTGTTTTTCTATTCTTGAGGTACATCACTTAGAATAATGGTCTCCAGTTCCATCCAAATTGCTGCAGAAGACATTAATTCATTTCTTTTTATGGCTGAGTAGTACTCCGTGGTGTGTTTGTGGTTGTGTGTATATATATATATACATATATTCACACACCACATTTTCTTTATCCACTCATGAGTTGTTGGGCACTTAGGTTGATTCCACATCTTTGCAAGTGTGAATTGTGCTGTGATAACCATTCAAGTGCAGGTGTCTTTTTGATAAAATGACTTCTTTACCTTTGGGTAGATATCCAGTAGTGGGATTATTAGATGGAATGGTAGGTATACTTTTAGTTCTTTGAGAAGTCTTGATAATGTTTTCTATAGAGTATCACATTTTAGTTCTCTTTTTTTATGTATATTTGTCTGTTTGTTTGTTTGAGACAGAGTCTCACTCTGTTGCCAGCTAGAGTGCAGTGGCGTCATTGTAGCTCACTGCAACCTCCTCAAACTCCAGGACTCAAGTGGTCCTCCTGCATCAGCCTCCCAAGTAGCTGGGATTACAGGTGCACACCACCACGCCTGGCTAATTTTTCCATTTTTAGTAGAGACGTGGTCTTACTCTTGCTCAGGCTGGTCTCAAACTCCTGAGCTCAAGCAATCCTTCAGTCTTGGCCTTCCAGAGTGGTAGGATTACATGCGTGCCCACCATGAGGAGCCAATTTGTATTTATATTTGAATTATTTTCCTAGTGGTTGTCTTGGTGAATAACATCTTAATTGATGCCATTCTAATTCACATTAATATCAATTTAATTTGAATACTAAACAAAAACTTTGATCCTATATAGCTCCATTATCCTTCTCCTTTATGTTATTATTGTCTTAAGTTACATCTTTATGCATTGTGTTCGTGAACATAGAATTATAATTATTGCTTTATGCAGTTGTCTGTTAAGCCAGATAAAAAAAGGTTACAAACAAAAATACATTCATACTGTCTTTTAATTTTACCTATCTAGTTACCTTTACCAGTGTTCTTTATTTCTTCGTGTGGATTCAATTTACTGTATTGTGTCTTTTCATTTCATCCTGAAGGTTGCCCTTTGGCATTTCTTATAGGACAGATCTACTAGCAACACACTCTTTGATTTTGTTCATCTAGGAATGTTTGATTTCTTTTCTTGAAGGATAGTTTTTCTGGATTTAGTATTCTTGGTTGATAGAGTTTTTCTTTTAGCACTTTGAATATGTCATCTCACTGCCTTGTAGCCTCCATGGTTTTTGATGATAAATAAACTGTCAGTTCTGTTGAGAATCCCATTTATATTATGAGTCACTTCTGTCTTGCTGCTTTGAAGATTCTGTCTTTGTCTTTGGTTTTGGTTATGACGTGTGGCCTCTTTGAGTTTGTCCAGCTTGGAGTTTGTTGAGCCCTTAAATGTATAGATTGTGTTTTTCAAATTTGGAAAGTTTTTAGCCATTATTTCTTCAACTTCAAATAGTCTTTCTGCCCCCTTTTCTCTGTTCTTCTGGGACTCGCATATGCATATGTTGATAAACGTGATGATGTTCTTCAGGTCCCTTTGGCTCTGTTCATGTTTCTTCATTCTTTTTTTCTTTCTGCTCACAGACTGAATAATCTCAGTTGACATATCTTTTCAAGGTCACTAATTTTTCCTTCTACCTGCTCAAATCTTCTTTTGAAACCCTGTAGTGAAGTTTTCATTTTAGTTATTTTACTTTTTTTCATGGTTGTCAGTGTGCATGTTATTTTATTTTTTTCTCTATTTGGTTTCGTTTTATAATTTCTGTCTCTATTGGTATTCTCTATTTGGTAAGACATCATTCTCATACTTTCATATAGTTCTTTAGACACGATCTCCTTTAGTCTTTGAAAGTATTTAAAATAGCTTATTTAAAGTCCTTGTCTGGTAAGTCCAACTTTGTCTAGGAAGTCAAAGACAGTTTCTGCTGATTGCTTTTTTCTTGTGTACGGCTATACTTTATTTCTTTTTATGTCTTATGATTTTTTGTTGAAAACTGAACATTTTTATTACGGTAGCAACTCTGAAAATCAGATTTTCCCCACTCCACTCCTCAAGGTTTGTTGTTGTTGCTGTTTGTTGTAGCTGTTGTTTGTAAAGTGATTTTTCTGAACTAATTCTGTAAAGTCTGTATACCTTTTATGTCTGGCCACTGGTGTCTCTACTTATTTAGCTTAGTAGACATCTAATGACTGAATAGAGATTTCCTTAAATATCTGCCACCAGTGCATCTAGTATATGCTAAGTAGCTCTGTGTGCATATTGGGGCATGCCTTTAACACTCAGCTAGGCAATTTACAACTCTGCCTTAGCTTTCACTTCCTACTTCTGCAGATTTTGACTTCTCAAAGTCAGGCAGAGGTGAGTGCCTGGGGCCTTCTCCAGTCGTATAGCCTCTACCAGTCTCATAGCCTCTACGCTGCATGTGGCTTTCGAGATTCCCAGAAATGTGTGGGAGCTTTTTGAATCCTCTATGGACATGTCATTCTTCAGCTTTGTTTTAAGCATTTGGGTTAATCAATTGTTGGCCACAAATGTTAACCCTCATCTTAAGCAGCTGGGACATAAACACTTGGCTTTCAACATTTTTTATAAATTCCCTCCCAGGGATTGAGAGGCTTTTAGCACTATGCTTTGAAAGAAAGTCCCAGCTCCTTTCTGCTTAGTATATCACTGCGAATGTGGGCTGTTATTTTTCAATGCTACCACTGAGCTGAGGAAAGGTGGATGTGTGTAGGGCAAGTTAAAATGCCACAAAGCTCATTATTCTTACTGAGATTCAGGTTGCTACAAGCGTTTGGTTAATTTCCAGAGTTATTGAAAAAATTTATTCTGCCAATTTTTGCTAGTTTTTTGTTTTTATTAAGGAATGAAATGGAAGTCCTTATTTTGCCATTTTTATTGATGTCACCCATCATGACATCTCAATATTAAATATTGCAGTATGCATCTATTTAGAAATGACATTTTCTTCCATAACTATGGTACCGTTATATGACACCTAAGTAAAGTAACATTTATTTCTTAATATAATCTGATATCAAATACTTTAATTTGAATGCCAAATAATTCAAATTTCCCCCAGTTTTACCAAAATTATCTTTTATAATTAGCTTTTTCAAACTAAGATTCATTCAGTGACTACATATTACATTTGGTTAGTATGATCTCTTAGTCTTGTTCATTATTTAAAATTTACTATGATAAATTTCAAACATACATAAAAGTAGAAGGATAGTACATGAACACCCATATTCTCAGTAGCTAGATTCTATAATTGTAACATTTTGCTGTAATTCCTTCATCTATCTATCTGTCTATAGTTTTTGCTGAGCCACTTCAAAGTAATGTGCAGCCATCATAACATATTTTAATCTGGAGTACTTCAGTATCTCCTAAGAATGACACCCTCCTGTATAACCACACTATGTTTTTTATGCTTAATAAAGTTAATGATTCCCTAAAATTTTCTAATACCCAGTCCATAACCAAATTTTCCCAGCTATTCCCTAAAAATATTTTTTATAGCTCCCCCTCCACAAAAAAAAAAAACCCAAGGAGGGTCCCCTTCCCCAGCATTAAACAACCACCACTTTCTCACGTTCGTTTATTCTCTGGGCCAGGAATTTGGAAAGGGTACAATGGGGACAACTTTTCTCTACTCCATGATATCTGGGGTCTCAGCTGGAAAAACTGTGAAGGCTAAGGGTGACTTGGTTGCCAAGAGTTTGAATCATCTAAAGTCTCATTCACTTACATGCCTGGTGCCTGGCCTGGGAGGACTCAAAGACTAAAGGTGCCAACATGTGGCCTCTCCATGTAACTAACTTCCTCACTGCCTAGTGAGGCAGTCAAGGCAATAAAACTTTTTACGTGGTGGCTCGGGTCTCCAAGCATGAGTATTCCAGCAAGCAGTGTGGGAACTGAAATTGCCTTTCCTGACCTAGCCTCAGAAGTCACACAGTATCACTTATACCTTCAATTCAAGAAGGGGACACAGACCCCACTCATTAGTAGGAAAGGTGTCAAAGAGTTTGGGGCCATGTTTTAAACCCACCACACATATAAAACTATAGAGAACAGTATAAAAGATATCCAAGTATCCATGACCCAAAATTATGCACAGACACATTTGTTAGATTTACTTTCGATCATATTTTAAACAAATAAAATGTTACCTTTGAAGAAAGAACTTCAGCCTCCTGAGTTGCCTATTCTAGACTCTGCATACTGCTTATCCAGAAATTTTCCTTTATAATAGCAATAGGTAACCAATGAGTTTTTAAATCTAGGTCAGCACTACCACACCTTTTTTTCTGTGACGTTAGCTTTTTTCTTTAAAATAGAATAGTACAGTGAATTCCCCCATATATCCACCAGTGAGAATGAACAATTATCAAGATTTTTCCATATTTGCTTCATCTATCACTTCTTTTTTCTTTAATTTTTTTGCTTTAAAGCAAACCCCAAATATTATGTCATTACTCCAGTGTATTTCACTGTGTATTTCTAAAAAATATGGACATTTTCATATAACCACAATCCTGTTATACATAACAAAATAATAATTCAATAATTATTTGATGTTACCTAATTCCAAGTCCTTAACCAAAGTTCTTAAATTGTCTAACCACAAAGGGTATTTTTAAAATGGATTTGTTTAAATCAGGATCTAAACAGGGTCCATGTGGCATTTGACTGTCATGTATTTTATGTTTCTCAATCTAGAGCAGTCCCCTCTTTGTTTTATGCTATTGATTTGTTGTAGAAACTGGTATAATTGCCCTGTAGTGTGTCCCACCTTCTAGACTTGTCTGCTTGCCTCCTTGTGACATTGTCTTTTTTAAGAGACTAAGCCAGTTACTTTGTAGAATGTCTGCTTGTTTTCTCAAGGTGTCATTTAACTTGTTTTTCTATCCCTGTGTTTCCTAAACACTGGAAGTAATATGAATGGCTTGCTTGATTTTTTAGCTCTTTAACAAACCTACTTCTCAGGTGATGCTGTGTATTTCCTATTGTGTTGCATCAGGAGGTGCTTGAAGTTGTGCTGTCTATTAATAACAATAAAGTTAATACTTAGTTATGGTAGTGATCTCTTGATCTCATTATTGTAAGGTTTTTCTTCTTGGTACTAGCAAGTAATCTGTGAGGTTGGTACCGTGTGAATATCCAATTCCCTAGAATCAGTTGTTTCATTAGGACTTCCACACTTGTGATTTTCTAATTCTGTTATTCCTTCTACATTTATTAGCTGGCATTTTCTGTAAAGAAGATCTGTCTTTCACCATCTGGGGCTGTTTGGTTATCCTGAAATACACTTCTTTTGAAAGGTGGGATAAGTATTTTTTGATTCAAAGTTGGTAAGGCACTATAAGAGTTATACAAGAAGATGGTCTTCTTCGGGAACTCATAGCCTATTTGGTAGACAAAATAACACACATCAAAATTAGAGAATGAGACAAGGTGGTATGTGCTATGTATCAAGTAATTTATACGGATCATAAGTTCAGAGGAAAGAGAGTTCAATGGGACCACAGAGGTCCTAGAGGTTTTGCCTAGGAGGTTGATTTCCTGGGCAGGTTTGAATAGGCAGACAAAAAGGAAGAGGGTACTCTAGACTGTGTAGATAGTGAGAATGAAGCCACAGGGAGAGAAGATGAGTTGTACATGTTCTGGAGGTGTAAGAAGAAGCCATTTGTCTGGAGAAGCTGAGAATATGGATGTGGAAATAAGGTTGGGGTGGTAGGTAGGCCAGGAGCAGAACATGGACAACCTTAAATGCCAATTCAGGGAGGTTAAATTTTTATGCTTTAATCAGTGTGTGCTTTGGGCATTGGTGAATTAGCTTCTTACCTGATAGGTAGTAAAATCTGGCTTTATAAAAAGCTAGAAGCAGGAAGACTTAATCAGACCACCTTTGGGGAACTTGGAGAGGAGGAATATGGTTGACACTCCAATAAATGTCTTAGAGAGTGACACTTTCTCATTCTGTTTCCCCTGCAGCCCGTGTGACCCCAACTCTACCGAAGCAGGACCGTCCTGTACGTGAGGGGACCCGGGTAGCTTCCATTGAGACAGGCTTGGCTGCAGCAGCTGCAAAACTGGCC
Source organism: Cheirogaleus medius (assembly GCA_008086735.1). Classification (NCBI taxonomy): domain Eukaryota; kingdom Metazoa; phylum Chordata; class Mammalia; order Primates; family Cheirogaleidae; genus Cheirogaleus; species Cheirogaleus medius. The sequence continues at coordinate 2,777,954 of VBSM01003162.1, forward strand.
CAGCAGGTAGGTGTTGGCACCCTAGGTCATGGCCCTGCAGCTGATTGCAGTTTGACTTAGAGCCTCAAAACTCTAACCTTCTGGTTGATAGGATCCCACCATTGTCTTATTGGGGATTGGGTAACATTTAATCTTTATCCTTGGCAGTATCCCAGCCCCCCATCTATATCTACATTCCAACTCAGTGACAAGCTACCCATCACACAATTGACAAGATTTGGGATGAATGAAAATATGGGGCTAGAGAAAAACCCTTGCAGATACCACTTGCCTTTCTTGGTGTGTAAAAACCTTTCACATGGGAAGGATCAGGTTTGCCCTCAGATAAAGTACTGAGGAAGCAGTTTAGCTGGGTACACTCAAGTTTTCAGACACCCAGCAGTATTGGAATTTGCTCTATTAGAGGATTTTCTTATCCTCTTTACCAAATACTATTATCTTGATCTTCATCCCTTGCTTTTCAAGAAAACTTTACCCACTGTTTTTTGTCCTAAAGGGTCATCTTCACTAAAATCAAGTTCACCTCCTAGCATTACAGTTTACAAAATTCTTTAATGTGTGTAATGTGGTAAGCAACTCTAGGAGCATTTGGAGATGAATCTTCTGGTTTTCTCCTTACCAATATCTCCTTAGCTCCTTATGCCACATCCTACAACTTAGAGCAATACTGAGCATCTGCTTTATGTTAGGTACTTCCATGTACAATGTCTCATGTAATCTTCCCAGTATCCCTGTTCAATAGGTGATATTTTCATCATTTTACAGGTGAAGAAAATGAGGCTCTCTTTAAGTGACTAGTCCAGGATAATACAGCCAGTAAATGGAGGAAACAAGATTCAAACTCATATCTTTTAACTTCAAATTTTATGTTATTTGCTATTTAAATAAAATGAAATAGTTAAATGTTTATAAAATTAAGTAATTAAATCCTATTTAAGTAAAATTTAATAGAATGATGTTTTTCATATTATGTTCTATGGAGCTCTAGAGTTGCTTAGAAATGTCTTAGAGGCTATTGTTGGGAGCCAATAGACCAAGCAGGCCAGGTGGTCCTTCTTTAGCTAGAACTTCTCTATGTTATGTATATCCCAGTGCCATGTAAGATGTAATTTAATAAAAAGGGGTTCTACTGCTTTAAATAAATGGATAAATTACTTAAAAGTGTGAAAACTACTCTTAGTACCTTTTAAGGAGTTGAATTCTGTTTGGGTTTATCAGAGACAACTTCAAAGAAGAGGTTTTGAAATTGGGGAGGGGTTTTATAGGCTAAACTTTTGGTTGGAGACAGCAAAGCATTCCAGAAGGGAGCTCATTGGTACGGTATACAAGGCCCTCTTGATCTGGTCTCTAGTCACCTCTCCTCCCTGACCTCCTGCCAGCCCTTCATGCATACACTTTATACCAGCCACACTGTACTACAGTACTCATAGTTCACTCAGTGTTATCAGATTGTCTCATGCCTTTGTGCCTTTGCACAAGCTGTTCCTTCTGCTCATTGGGAATCATACCCTCTCAGATGCCTTACCTAACAGCCCTTTACACCACCTACCACCACTTTATTTCAGTAGCTGCCTTCTTTGCTTCCATAGCATTTTCTCATGGTACTTATGATCATAAGTGTATTTTTCTTTGTCCCTTATTAAACTATAAATGCTTCAAGAGTGGGTATATATTTAAGTTGAAATCCCCACTACGGTAAGCATATTTGTTTAGTCAGTGTTGGGGTGAGTGAGTGTATGAATGAATGAACAGATCTTTCTGGAACTGAGGATTCATGCTGGGGGATAGGGTAAAATAAATATTGGTTAAAAGAATGGATTCTGGAGCCAACCTGCCTAGGTTTGAATCCTAGCTCTACCACTTGGGCAAGTTATTTAATTTTGCCATAGTTTCCTCATAGACTTTGCCTTAGAATTAAATGAGGTAATATATGTACAAGATCTTAGAATGGCACTTGGTACAGAGTAAGTACTATAGGCATGTTAGCTTTTCATTATTATCATTATGGGTTAGCTAGGTATAAGCAGCCAGACTGTGGAAGACCATGAATGTCAGGCCAGGGAATTTGAACGTGAGTGGGGACCTGCTAACAGATTCTAGAGAAGGGAATTGGCAAGGTGAAAGTGCTCCTATCTTAAGACAGTCTAGTCATCTGTAAGGGTGTCTGGATAAATTATATGTGAAAGAGATTGGCAACAAAGGTAGGAAAATTTAGGCTAAGTGATCCTAGATATGAAGAGGTAATTTGTGGAGTCAGATGAGAGAAAAGGGGATAGAAATGTAGTTCCTGGTATAGGTGGAGTAGCAGTGTGGCTGAGGGAAGAGATTGTGAAGCCAGATGGCTTGGATCTGAATCCAAGCTTGGCCACTTATTCATCCTGTAACCTTGGGAAAAATGACTTGCTCTCTCTGTGCCACAGTTTCTTCATCCTCAAAATGGGATTATAATTCTTACTTCTCAGGTTCTTATTAGTATTAAATGAGTAATTATAGAAGAGTACTTGGCATGTATTACTAATAATATTATTCTTATCCACCAGAAATTCCTATGGTAGCCACAGCCTGTCAGATCTCTTCCGAAGGCAGGAGTAGGCCTGTGTTGCAAGAGAAGGCAAAGAGATGTAATCACTGAGTTGGTCTGTGTGGCTGTGTAGCATTTCAAAAGGTGAAGTTGTTCACATGCTCTCAGTACCACTTTTCCAGGTTCTCAGGGCTCCAGATGCCCACCATACAGGTACCCACTATGCAGTGGATAGTAGATCTGTAGAGCAATGGATGACTGAAATTCAAGGTATTGGTAGAAGTGACCCAACTCCATACCTGTCTGTCCCGTCCAAAATTAAGGTTTTTAGACCTGGTGACTTAGAGGATTATTACGTCCTCTGCTGAAAGAAAAAGACCAGCAAGAAGAAAAGAAGCCATTATAAGACATGAAGATAGAATAATAATTTACCACTTGTTGAGTACCTACTATGTGCTATTTTTACATCATTATTTTATTTAACATTTCCAACAACCCTGAAAGCAGACTTTTTTTTTTTTACCCGTTTTACAGATGAGACAGATGAGATTGAGAAAGGTTAGTAACTGTGACTAAAACCATCCAATTTAGGGAGCACAAGCCTGGATTTGAACCCCAGTGTTTCACTCCAAAGCTAATAATCTTTCTATTCTAAGATGTTCCATTTTGAGAAGTTTGCAGAGTGTGTCTTCAGATAGACCTGGTTAAATACTAGACTTAACTACTTTTCAGCTGTGAGGCTTTGGGTTCAAGTTACTTAATATCCCTGCACCTCAGTTTTCTCATCTGTAAAATAAGTGTTTTTTCCTTCTTAGGGCTGTTAAGAGGATTAAATGAGATAAAGTATATAAAGTGCCTCTGCTGCTGTTGTAAATTTAGTTAGCATTATTAGAGGCGTCCATGGTCCACCTCATTAGTGGCAATGCTAGGCCAAAACCCTAGTCTCCAAACTCATTTACAGTTCTCTTGCCATTGCACTAACAAGTGGCATGATGGCTTAAGGATGATGGTACCAAAGAGATGACCTCAGGTATTGGAAGGCCTATGTGTTGTGTGTATATCCAGGCTAGACTTGGTGGGGGTAGAAAGGGGTTGGTGGGTTGTAGAACCATAATGACCATTGTCTAGTTCCTTTTCTGGGAGATTTTCTTCTTTTCTCTATTCCTGAATCTCTCCTTGCACTTTGTTTGTGTTTTAGGAGCTTCAGAAGGCCCAAAAGAAGAAATACATCAAGAAGAAGCCTTTGCTGAAGGAGGTGGAACAGCCTCGCCCTCAAGACTCCAATTTCAGTGTAACAGTACCAGCCCCAACTCTGGCCACTACACCACAGCTTCTCACCTCCTCCTCACCCCTGCCTCCTCCTGAGCCTAAACAAGAGGCCCTGTCAGGAAGTCTTGCTGACCACGAGTATACTGCTCGTCCTAATGCCTTTGGCATGGCCCAGGCAAACCGGAGCACCACACCTATGGCACCTGGTGTCTTCTTGACCCAGCGGCGCCCTTCAGTTGGCTCCCAGAGCAATCAGGCAGGACAAGGTACAACAGCCATATGATTGTAGAACTGAGGGATCTTAGGGCCACCTGCTCCACATCGTAAGTGCTCTAGTAGATGAGAATACTAGGGAGGGACAATGAATGCCAAACTAAGGTTCTTGGGCTTGATCTTATGAGCAATGGAGAGACATTGTCTGATTTTAAGTAGAGACAAGAATTAGGCTTGAGTTTAGAAAGATCCTTCTGGTGGCCAGAGTGAGAACTCTAGAAAGAAGGTACATATATAGGTTCAGGCAGGAATAAAAAGAGGCTAAGGCTCTGGCAGAGGGAATGGAGAGGGAAGGGATAAACTGATTGAATATGAAGGTGATCAAATAGGATGTGGGAGGTGATTTGATGTGAGGAGAGAGAAAGAGGCAAGAGAGAGTTAGGAGACTCAAGCCCGCCTTTCCCTCACTTAAGCCCTTAAAGTCCAGTCTCTAGAGTATGTAGCTCAAGGGTGCTAAGGTTGGTGTGACATTGAAGGTTGATGAGGGTAGAAGTTTCTACTGAAACAAGGCCCTGCGGATGGCAACTTCAGGATCACTGAGCTATAATCACTAACCAGGTACTTGTCCAATCCTGGTAGGCAGGATAAGAGGGTGTGGAAGCATATTCACCTCCCTTCAGAATTTTGGAAGGAAAATGACTGGAATCAAAGAATTCGTTGGGGAAAAAGAACCAGACAAAGTATAACCAGAGAGTCTGTAGCTGCTGCAGGAGGTTGTAGAAGGAAGAGCCAAGGTGGTGGTGAACGAAAGTAGTTAAGGAGGGCTTCTCTCACGATATGGCCTAAGGATGGGGAAGCTTTGTGGGCAGAGAAACAGAGGAGGGGAGGTGGCTTGAGGGCAGTTGGTGCCAGAGTTGCTTCTGAAGCCTTTGCTGTAGCCCTTGCTTACTTTTCCCTTTTCCCACAGGAAAGCGTCCCAAAAAGGGCCTGGCCACAGCAAAGCAGAGACTCGGCCGTATCCTGAAAATCCACAGAAATGGCAAACTACTTCTGTGAGCCTTCTTGTGTCCTATCCCCCATCCCTTCACCCCCATTGCCTTCTCCTTTGTCAACTCTCGGGGTGCTCCTGGATCCTGTCTGCCCCAGACGGGGTGCTGAGGCACATTGTCCTGCTTTCTTGGGACTGACCAAAGGCACGGACTCTCCCATGGACCCCTCCACCAACTCCCCCAACTCCCTCCCCCACTTTCATTTGAGCATCCTGCCTTCTTTCTCCATACCTCTGAGTAGCAGATAAATGGAGAGGTTTCCAGCTGACTAGTACCCTCTTTTTTACTCTTCCAGGCTATTTCTCTTTCACCTGCCTTGTCTGTCCTTTATTCCTGTCCCTCCCTAGAGCTGAAAGGCAGGATGAGGAGAGGTATGAGGAGAGCCTGAGCCCTTTGATATTTCTCTGGCCACAAAGTGGGAAGCCCAGGGCTCAACACTCTGCAACTCCAGCCCTGTCTCCAGAAGCCTACCCACCTCCACCCATTCTTCCTTCCCCTACGTCCCCCTAGTCCAGTGGATGTGCCCCACCTCCAGGCTCATTCCTGGGAGAAAGCTGTGGTCCCTGCCCCCTCTTGCCAAATACTTAATGGAAATAAAGAGGAGGACCCAGTGTCTCCTTACTGCCCCACTGTGGGCCATTTCCGGAGGTGGCCTAGAAAGGCTGACCAAACTTATCCTGATGAGAAGAAAGGAGATTCCTGTCACTTTTTAAGGTGGAGAGAGGACAGACACCCAAGCCTTTGACCATGATTTTGTAGCCCATTGGAAGAGGCTACTTTTGGCTGGCTACACATTAAGTCCTATGGTGAACTCCAGGGATTTGTCTGGATTTTGAAGTCCTGTAGAACATTATCCATGTGGCTGTGGCTGTGGCTGTGGCTGGGCTCCAACAGGTGAAAAACATCTCCCAGAAACCTGAGAGTACCTGCCACTGAAGCAGATAACTCTGGTCCAACAGCCTGCTCCCTGTACCTATACCACAGAGCATAGCCTAGACCTTCTGGAGGGGGTGTGGCAGGACAGCCCACCCCTGAGTCCTCCATTAGGAACCTCTGTGCTTCTTTCTCCACTGAGGTCTTGGTCTGAAGAAGACCTCAGGACTCATATCTTCACTCCTTGGCCTTTGCACTTCCAGACAACAGGTCACCATTCAAGCAAAGTGCAAACAGGCCACTCAGAGCCCAAGCCAAGGAGAAGAGATGCCCATCTCTTGAAGGAGCAGAAATCTGATCCTCCCTCCCCCTCTCTTTCCTTTGTGGATTGTCTCCATTGTCCAGACAGTGCCCCCACCTCCCACCTGTCTTGCCTCACTGGCAATCTGGACTTGATGAAGAATGCCTCTCCTCCATTTGGCACTGCCCAAGTGGAATGTTTCTTTGCCCTCTACTACCTACTCCAACCTCACCCCAGCTTGCCCAGTGTTTCTGGGGAATTCAACAGCTACCATGCAGGCCACAGGGAATTTGTGAGGCTTCCTTTGTCGTCTTTGTGTCTGCAGTTTGTTTTTCTTTTCTCCATAGCCCCACCTCTACTCCTTCCTTGGAAGCAGGGGCTCCTTTAGCCCATTTGCTTTTTCTACCTTGGGGACCCCAGGAGCCAAGCAGTTCTCCATCTAGTCACACCAAAGGCAAAAAGCCTGGCTACCTCCCTCCTAGCACATGAGGTCCCTACTTCCCTCCTCTCTGTTTCTACCCAGCTTTGCTTATTTTCGGGATTTCAAGGCAGCAGAGGGTAGTAGGGGCAGAGCAGGAGAAGCCTCTGTCCCTGTGTAGGCAACTGCCTGACTAGGCACTGACTGCTATAACCAAGACCAGGTCCCCAGCCCTTTTGTCCATTAACAGCCCCTCTTGATCTTTCAAAGGCAGCTAATTGCTAGCAAATCCCTCTGATTCCCAGCCTCTTTCACCTCTGTTTCTTTGTTAGAAGTTTCTGTGGAACTGAAACCCAGCCTCCATTTGACTGGGTTTCATTTAGTTGAGCCTCCTGTTTGTTTTGTGTTGTTTCCAATGAAAAGCAAGTTGACCCTCAGAGTTAATGCTTTTCCAAAGAGGCTAATGTTTTGTTTTTGTTTTTGTTTTCTTAATGTTTCAGGTTTAAGTGAAGTGAGTTGGGGAGGGGTTGGGAGTGGTAGTAACCAAGGTTTAGAACGTGGTGAGATAGTTACCTCTGATCTCCAATCCCCAGCAGAGAGCTGAGGGTTCGGATAGGGGGCAGGGAGAGAGGATTTCTATTCACCTTTAATATATTTTTACAAAAAGCAAACAATTTAAAAACAAACCCACTGCTTCTGTACATGTCTAAATATATTTTTAGAAGTGGGTAGGATTGTGAATTTCTGATGCAGGGCCTTTTTATAAATAGGTTAGAGTAGCATCATCCAGACTTCTCTGTTATTGTTTTTTTTTTCCCTTGTTTTTTCTTATGTTGTGTTACTAATGTAATTTATATTTTTTTTAGATCCTCCCTTTCCTATAGAGATAAAAGTGATTTATCTTGGCATTTGCTTTGCTTGGCGTTCATCTTTTTGTGGTGGTGGTGGTGGTGGTGTGGTATGGGGTCCAGGAGTGCTGCCTTGTCTTTGCACTCTTTGTCTCTCCCTCAGCAAGTTGTTAGTGGGCACTTCCCTGGTGCCCAGCCTTACACCTGAGGTGGGAAGGGGATAGGCTCCCTGCTCTCAGGAGGGATACAGTTCACACATATGAAGCAGACAATCATAAGTAGAGTGAACAGAAAAGAAAGGGTGCAACAATTCAAAGGGGCCTGACAAATTCGATGGGAAGGCTTTTCATAGCTTCCACGTGCTGTTTTTACTATCTACACTTGTGTCCTCTCTGTGAATGTGGGATTTTTTCCCTTTCTCTAACATCTCCTGCAGACACTTGTGGTATATTCTGGATTTGATTACTGTGCTTAGGGCCAGTGCAAGGGATAGAATATGATTATCAGAGCTAATAAATCACACTTGTTTCCTTGTTCCAGGCACTGCTGTTAGCGCTTTATATATATTGACTTGATTCATTCTCACCAACATATTCATCCTATTGATGAGGAAACAATGTAACCTTCTTACATCACACATACAGTAAGTTCTGGGAACAACCTAGTCAGTCTGTTCTACCACCTCTCACTGATAACCACTACCATTTGTTAAGTGCCTTTTGGGTGCTAGGCATTGGGCTAGAGATTTTACTTAGGATATCTTATTTAATCCTCACTGACAACCCTGTGAGGTAATTAGCTGAATTTTGTAGTTAAGGAGACTGAAACTTGCCAGTGGTCCTCCACAGCAGGATCTGCCTGATTCTAAAACTCATGTTCTTTCCCCTTCATATTAGGAAATCCTTGGAGGCTCAATCACCTAACAGATCTTTATTATCTGTTGTGTGTAAGATGCAGCATTGAGAGTTGTGTCCTGAGGAGAGCCCCCAGGGTGATGTTAGGAACCTCAGTTCCAAATTTACCACCACCCTGACTCTGTGTGACCCAGGGCTGCTTATTCTCCGTGGGTCACCTGTAAAAGGATTTTGAACCCAATCAAGATCTCCTGGAGATTCTGCTTCTGTGGGTCTGGGGTGAGGCTGTCTGGGTTTGGCACCTGCTGGCTAAATGACCTCCAGTTTTCACAGTCTGCGTCTCAGTATTAGGTGGGGTTTGGAAGGAGAAAGCTCATGTCTGGGGCATGGGGAATTGTAGAAAGGAAACAGGAAAGAGGAGGGATTTCTGAGCCTTTGCAGGAGTACAGGCTGGGTTCTTTTTGTCACCAATTCCCACCCTATCTTCCTCAGCGAAGGGACAAAGCACTGTTACCAGCCTCAGCTTACAAGATAAGCTAGAGTCTTGGTCATCTTACTCCTCATTTCAGGCAGGAGGTGCCAGCAGATAAGAGGCTCCTATCTCAAAATTGGGAGGAAAATAAGGCATCCAACTTCAGTCTTCTCTTTTTCCAGTATGGAGTGGAAAAGTACACGGGACTTGTTGCTAAGAGCCCTCCTTCTCAATGACTAACCAAGTACTCTGGGGGGAATTTCTTGTCTGGGTCTCAGTTTCTACATTTGCCAGGTGGAATTATCTCAACTATGAAGCCCTCTAGAAGTGTCCCTAAACCTTCTGGATGCTTTTGATTCCCCAACTGAACCTCTAGCGTTATACGGAATACAGATATCCATTTCTGCTTGCTCATGTTGTATCTCCTGCCTGAACTTACACAGGCCTCTCCATCAGGACTCTATTCACACCAAATTGACTGAAATGGCACTTACCCTCCAGTAAGTTAAAGGAGGAGAAGAGCATCATATGGTACAGTGTATTGACAGAGATGAGCAGGGGATATTGAGCAGGCAATCATCCTAGGGAGTTCAGGGAAAGCCTTCCTGTCCAGTGATGCCTGAGCTGAAGGATGAAAAGTAATTAGCCGGTCAGGCAGAGAACAGTGGGAAGAGTATTCCAAGCAAAGGCAATAGCATGAATAAAAACAGATGTGGGGGGGAAAACCTGTGTATAGTTAAGGGCAAGCAACTTAGTGTAACTGCAACTGTGACTTTTACCTGGGAGGACATATGCAGAATCTCCAAGAGGGAATGTGTAGTTTGAGGAGGTATTTGATCATAATTGATTAGTTTTAGGAATAATATTTATTTTAAAACCCCAGATATGGAAGATAATGTAATTCTGATGGTTGTCAAAAGATGTGACCTTATTCCATAAGTGACAAAGAACTATTAAAGAGTTTTAAGCATAAAATGGCAGTGGTCCAAGTTGTTTTTAAAAAGGATCCCTTTGGGAGTGGCTTAGGAGGGAGAGATACTGAAGCCAGGGAGACCAGTGAGGAAGTTACTGCAGGAGAGAAGGGGAAGGCACTATCTCATTTTCTAATGTCCCATCAAATGCCACTTTCCTAAGGAAGTCTTCATGCAGCTGTGCAGTCAACTCTGACATTTTCCTAGACTCCTACATCCCATGAAGGGTGGAAATCCCAGGACATTTCCAGGATAACGACCATGAGGACAGTCACTCACACAACCCAAGAAACAAGATGGACTTCTCTATCCCCCTTTCAACTTTTTAACTCTTAGAATAAGTTTACCTTCTCAGGTCATCTCCTTTTCCATAGGACCACATCATAAGGCAAGCACTCACCAATGAATGTGATAAAGATGCAACACCCATTTTGTATTTTCCTTGTCAGGAGTCCAGCAGCCTTTCCCACATTCCATTCCATTCTGTCATATGCAACATTTCAGGAGTATCTCCTCAAAGTTCTATAATATTTTTGTCATCCCCTCCTGCTTAAGAACATTCCATGACTTCACACTCAAGGCTTTCCACACCCTGAACCAACCTGGAGACAATAGGCTTTGGTGGAAAGAAGATGTGCCTGGGAGTTAAGATGACCAGTGATTCAATCTGGCTCTGTCATCTATGTGATCTTGGAACTGGTTGTTTCATATTTCGTTGCCTCAGTTTTGTCATCTGTAAAATGAAGATATAATCCTTACCCCATAGAGTTGTCAGGAGGAATTCTAGTAGCTAGTGTCTTTAAAGACTTAATTCAATGTCTGGCACTCAGGTGATTAATGAATGTAGTTTAATTTTTCCCAGTCAAAATTTGCCTAACAAGGCCTATAATCTCATAAAAAGAAATACAGAGAAAGTAAACCGTTAAAGGAATTGGAGGCCGGGCGTGGTGGCTCACACCTAAAATCCTAGCACTCTGGGAGGCCGAGGTGGGCGAATCGCTCAGGGTCAGTAGTTTGAAACCAGCCTGAGCAAGAGCGAGACCCTGTCTCTACGAAAAATAAAAAGAAATGAATTGGCCAACTAAAAATATAGGGCATGGTGGTGCATGCCTGTAGTCCCAGCTACTCAGGAGGCTGAGGCAGG
>VBSM01003162.1:2788986-2804469 GCA_008086735.1 Cheirogaleus medius
GTGGCCGTCTCTGGACTGGTGTCCACAGGTCTCTCCAACCGCTGGGGAGCCCACTAGCAGTCTGAGATGCAGGGGAGGGGGAAGTTAACCACTTCACCTACCCTTTCCACTGGTCTCCAAACTACTGGGTCCAGATGTCTCTGCTTCCTGTTCTCCTCCGCAAACTCCTCCCGTGGAGTCTCCTGTAGTCTCCGGCACTCCTCCTTCCGACCCCTTTCTGATGTATGGTTGTTTGCTTGCTTCATTTTTCTGATATCTTTTAGAAGCTGTCTATTCTGCAGGTGTTTCTCGTCCGCCATCTTGCTCCGCCCCCAAAAAGTTTTAAATTTTGATAAATTCTAATTTATTGATTTTATTTATTTTATAGATTAGATTGGCCTGCTTAAGAATTCTTTGCCTAACTTTAGGTCATGAAAAGTTTCTCCTATGTTATTTTCTAAAAGTTTAATAGTTTTATGCTTTACATTTAGGTTTATGGTCCATTTTGAGATAATTTTAGTATATCATAAGAGGTTTAGGTTTAGGTCAAGGTTCTTTTCTTTGGGGCGGGGGGCTTATGAAATGTCCAATTGTACCAACACTATTTGTTGAAAAAAACTATCCTTTCTCCATTGACTTGCTTTTGCCAAAAATCAGGCGGCCGTAATTGTATGGATCTTTTTCTGCAATCTCTATTGTGTTCCATTGATCTTTGTATCTCTCCATCAATAGCACACTTTTTATTACTGCACCTATATAGTAATCCTTAATATCAGGTAGAGTGATTCCTCCCACTTTCTTTTTTAAGATTGTTTGGCTATTCTAGGGCCTGTGCCTTTTCATATAAATTTTAGAATAAGCTTTTCTGTGCCTATACAGATTTTCCTGGTATTCTGAAAGGAATTGCATTAAACCTATAGATCAATTTAGATAGAATAGACATGCTGTGGAGGGTTTAAAATATTTTTTGATTTTATATACTTTTTAATTGAAGTATAATCTACATATAGAGAAGGGCACAAGCTCTAAATGTACAAATTGATGAATTGTCACAAAGTGAATGCATCTTTGTAATCATCACCCAGACTAAGAAATATAAGTAGCACATAGGGGAATTAGTCTTACCACCAAAGGGATAGGAGAAAGCTCTTCGATCCACTTGAGATGAGGAGGCCCTCAAAACAGTTTTACCCTCAGGGAAAGAGACTAGAAAATAGCATTCCTACTGGCATAGGGACATAACATTGTAGTTTGTCTGTCTTGCCCTGGGCTTTGGATGGGGGAAATTTTTTCCTTCTCTGTGAATTTTTTTTTTTTTTTTTGAGACAGAGTCTCGCTCTGTTGCCCCGGCTAGAGTGCCATGGTGTCAGCCTAGCTCACAGCAACCCCAAACTCCTTGGCTCAGGTGATCCTCCTGCCTCAGCTTTCCGAGTAGCTGGGACTACAGGCTTACATTACCATGCCAGGCTTATTTTTTTCTATTTTTAGTTGTCTGGCTAGTTTCTTTCTATTTTTTTTTAGTAGAGACGGGGTCTCGCTCTTGCTCAGGCTGGTCTTGAACTCCTGACCTCAAGTGATCCTCCCGCCTCCACCTCCCAGAGTGCTGGGATTACAGGTGTGAGCCACCACACCCGGCCCTCTATGAATTCTTAACTGTGGAACTGAGCTTCAGATGGGTTTTTGGTTGAAATCTAAGGTACCTATATGGTCCCAGAACCTACAACCTGTGAAATTTACAGATAAATTGATATCTCTGGGGCATCTGGCTAAAGCAAGTACAAAATTTCTCAGTATGGACATGCCTGCAAGCTAGGCTGAACAGGATTCTGATAGATAAACCCCAGTTGAACACGAGTGAAATAATCCACAATAAGCAAGAGTCAGGAAACACAACAAACAGTAAGATTTAACTTCCATGAACTTCATAAAACAGAAGTAGCTAATAGAGATAATAAAGTATGTTAAAAATGATTAAGTACATAAAAGAAGAAAATGAAAAAGAAGAAAGCACTATTGAAAATAAAAAGAACAGGCAGATTTGGAAAAAGAAAGCAGACTTCCAGAAATGAAAAACCCAGTAATTCAAATGAAAAATGCAATAAGTAAAACAAAGATTAGACGCTATTGAAGAGATCATTTAACTGGAAGAAAAATCCTAGGAAATTACTCAGCAAATAGCACAGAGAGAATTAAAGAAAGAGAAATGATAAGAGGCTAGGACATGTGAAGGATAGAATGAGAAGGTTTCACAAACAAGTAATTGGAGTTGCTGAAGGCATAAATAGAGGAAAGAGGTGGGGAAACTAATATACAACTGCCTACCCAACATTTTCACTTGGAAGTATATCCAAAACTTAACTTCTAGTCATCTCTCCCCAAACCTGCTTCTCTCCCAGCTTCTCTCATATTAGTAGATGGCAACTTCATCTTTCCAGTCACTCAAACCAAAACCTTGGGTAATCCTTAATTCATCTCTTTTTCTCACACCCCATATCCAAGCTATAAGCAAATTCTGTTGGACTTCCTTAAAAATATTTTCAGAATTTGACCACTTTTCACCATCTCCACTGCTACTACCTTGGCCAGAACTACTGTCATCTCTCACTTAAAAAATTAAAATAACATCCTGTCTTGCTATGGAGGAACATTGCTTCCCTACAGTCTAATCTCAACACAATATCAAGAGAGATCTATTTTAAAACGTAAGTTAGAAACCTCGACTTGTGAGAAGATGGATGTAGTAGATATATTTTCCCCTATTCTGTCCACTAAGCAAAATGAAAATCCCTAGTTATTATATATAAAGCAAACATAAGACTTTAAACGGTGGAGAGAAGGCAGATTAGCTAGGCTCATCTGGACCTGAGGAACAACACAGTGATGCATTCCTTGGTTTTCTTTTTGCCTCACACATCCTAGATTGGATACTGGAAAAACTGGCAACCCACAGACACTACAGGTGCAGACAAAAAAGCCCCCTCCCCAAGAAAAGCCTTTCTGTAGCTAAAGAACCAAGAAAGGGGCAGCCTAGCAACACAGAAAACTTAGATAATGACCATTCTACTCTAGCCAAACACAGCAGAAAAACTCTGGCTCCACTCCACCCCTCAATGAGTGAAGAGCTTAGACTCTTTCCAAGCTATGATGAGGAACTTTAACCTCCTTCCACTCACCACTGGGGTGGTGTCAAAGAAAGCCAAGTACAGGAAGGAGAGAAAAGGAAGGAACTTCCACCTCCATCTGGCACCACACCTTCCCTGTCAGAATCTCTGAGGAGGTTAACTTAGAAGATTTAACAGAGCTCCAGAGCCTCATAACATTATACCCAAAATATCCAGGTTTCAAAAAAAAAAAATACTCATCAAGAACCAGGAAGATCCTTGGCTCTGCAGAAGCTTTTTAATTTAATCAGGGACCCATTCTACTAAGTGAAGTAACCCAAGAATGGAAAAACAAGCACCACATATACTCACCATCAAATTGGTATTAACTGATCAACACTTAAGTACACATATAGTAATAACATTCATCAGGTGTTGGGCAGATGGGAGGGGGAGGAGGGGATGGGTATATGCACACCTAATTCGGTGCAGTGCACACCGTCTGGGGGATGGACACACTTGAAGCTCTGACTCGGGTGGGGCAAGGGCAATATATGTAACCTAAACATTTATACCCCCGTAATATGCTGAAATTAAAAAAATTAAAAAGAACCAGGAATATCTCAAACTGAACGAGAAAAGACAATCAACAAATGCGAACACCAAGATATAGTTGACCCTTGAACATGAGTTTGAACTGTGCAAGTCCATTTATATGTGATTTTTCTTGCACCTCTGCCACCTAAGAGACAGCAAGACCAACCCCTCTTTCTCCTCAGCCTGCTCAATATGAAGATGACAAAGATGAAGACCTCTATGATGATCCACTTAATGAATAGTATATATATTTTCCCTGCCTTATGATTTTTTAATATTTTCTCTAGCTTTATTGTAAGAATACAGTGTATAACAGTATAAATACATATACAAAATATGTGTTAATTGAATGTTTATGTTATCAGTCAAGCTTGCAGTCAACAATAGGCTATTGGTAGTTCCGTTTTGGGGGAGTCAAAAGTTATACAAGAATATTCCACTGCACAGGGGGTTGATGCCCCTAACTTCTGCATTGTTCAAGGGTCAACTGTACACGGATGATAGAATCATGTGAGAAGTGTAAAGGAGCTATATAAAAATGTCTCAAGAAGCAATTACAAACCCACTTGAAACAAATGAAAAAATTAAAAGTCTCAGCAAAGCAACAGAAGAAATGAAGAACCAAATGAAAAATTTAGAAATGAAATATAAAAATAACTAAACTTAAGAGATGGGCTTAGCAGCAGAATGAAGACAGATGAAGAAATTAATAAAGAACTTGAAGATAAAACAATAGAAATTACCCAATCTGAACAACAGAAAAAAAAAACAGGAAGAAAGATAAACAGAGCCTCAAGACCTATGGGACTTGGGGGTGTGGAACCTGCAGCCTTGGGGTCACACATGGCCTTCTAGATCCTTGAGTGCAGCCTTTTGACTGAATCCAAATTTTATAGAAAAAATCCTTTTAATAAAGGGATTTGTTCTGTGAACTTTGGATTCAGTCAAGGGGCTGCACTTGGGGATCTGGAAGGCCACTCATGTCACATGTCATTGGAGTATTAGAAAGAGAAGAGTTAGACTGTGGGACTAAAAAAAGTATTCAAAGAAATACTGGCTGAAATTTCCTAAATTTGGCAAATTTATACTTTTGATGAGATTCTATTTTGTCTTGCCGAACTCGCAGCTGGAGTTGTCCCAAAAGCAGTGGCAGGGGAGTTCCCATAAGGGAGTTCCCCAGACTGTCCTAAGATGGGGTTGGCTGAGATTCCAAAGAAAGAAGCAATGAATGCCAGGGTAATCAGTCCAAAGCATTTATTAGGAGAACTTACAGGTGCTGCAGCAATCATCATGATGAACAGTGAGAGAAAAGGGGTGTTCTACCTAGGTATGTCTATAGCATGGGGGTCAGGTTATGAAGATTATATGAGGATTTAAAGAATTTGGAGCAACAACCTAGATACCTTTATTAGTGCCTGGGAATATTCCAGGCCCAGGTTTGGGTTTGAGCCTACTGGGAAAAACCTGCAGCTGGTTGGGTCCACAGAGGGCTCAAGGGACTCTGATTTTTAGTTAGGACACAGAAAGAAATAAGGGGGAATTGGGAGACCCTACAGGTTCTAATATCATTTATGGATTGCCTTTATGATGAATCTAACGGGTGGAAATGAAATAGTTTCTTTCTTAAAAGGATTATTAACTCTTTGCTACTACATAAGTGAAATTTATTCATTTATATTTATCATGTCTATTTTAATTTAAACATAAAAAAGCCTGGTTGCTGATTTTTATAAAATTTACCCTTACAGCATAAGTCATAAAGTAAGGCAAATTTTATATAAACCTTTTTTCTGAAGAAATTTCATTTTATATTTCAGATTAGAAAAAAGCAGTTTCTCAACTTTCATTTGCATTTTGTTGTATTATGTCTTTCCATTGGTGGGACAGTAAGAACATATTCAATGCTTATTGATTAAGTTCATCTTATATGGGCGTGGTTCCTGGCACCCCCCCACCAAATTACAATAGTAACATCAGAGATCACTGATCACAGATAACCACAACAGATATAATAATAATGAAAAAGTTTGAAATATTGTGTGAATTACCAAAATGTGACACAGAGACATGAAATGAGCACATGCTGTAGGAAAAATGGTGCCAATAGACTTGCTCGATGCAGGGTTGCCACAAACCTTCAATTTGTAAAAAAAAAAAAAAATACAATATCTGTAAAGCACAATAAAGTGAAGCACAATACAATGAAACATGCCTGTACTACAAACAACTTTACACTCATCAACAACTTAGAACAATGAACCAATTCCTCAAAAAAATATAAACTACCACTACTCACCCAACACAAAATAGATAGTTCTAGTTCTCTTGCTATCATTAATAGCCCCAAAACTATTAGGGAAATTGAATCTTATTTAAAACTCCCCAAAATCTTCAGGCACAGATGGTTTTACTACATAATTCTAACACATTTCAAGAAGTAGCAATTCTACACAATCTCTTTCAACTCATTCTGTCCAGCCAGTATTACACTTGATACCAAAATAAGACAGTGCAAGGAAGCCAATATCCCTCATGAATATAGATCCAAAAATTCTTTGCAAAATATTAGCAAATAGAATTCAGCAATATATGGAAAGAATAATATATCATGCCCAAGTGGGGTTTATTCCAAGGATGCAAGAATGGTTCAATAATTGAAAATCAACCAATGTAATCCACCATAAAATCAGGTGAAAATGAAAAATTGCATTATGTAAATTGATGCAGGAAATAGCATTTGACAAACTTCAACACCTATTACTGATAAAAACTCAAAAAACTAGGAATAGATGAGAACTGTCTTAGGTCAGCCTTCTATAATAAAATACTATAGACTGAGTGGCTTAAACAATAGACATTTGTTTTTCACAGTACTGGAGGCCAAGAAGTGTCAAAACTCCCTACCTTTTATATATATATGTGTGTGTGTATATATACATATATATGTATATACATAGACCACACACACACATACATATTCTAATGTTTATATGGAAAGGTACAGCAACTAGAATAGCTGTAGTGGGTTGAAAATTGGGCCCCAGAAAAGTATGTCCATATCCAAACCCCTGAAACCTTTGAATGTGACTTTATTCAGTAAAATTATCTTTGCAAAAGTTAAAGATCTTGAGGTGAGATCATCCTTGATTATCTGAGTGAGCTCTAAATCCAATGACAAATTGGCCTTATAAGAGACAGAAGCAGAGAAGACACAGATACAAAGGAAAAGGCCACATGAAGATGGAGACAGAGATTGAAGTTATGCAGCCACAAGGCAAGGAACACCTGGAGCCACAAGACTTTGTGGTATTAGGGAAGAGATAGACACATAGATCAATGGAACAGATAGAGAACCCAGCCAACCTATTTTTGACAAAGTCGCAAAAGCAATTTAATAGAAGAAGGATGGTCTTTTCAGAAAAAAGGTTCTGGAGTAATTGGATATCTATAGGTAAAAAGTGAACCTTGACATAGACCTCGTACCTTATACATGTCTTCACAATTTTTGGTTATTTTCAGTTTTTAACCACTATGAATAAAACTGTGAACATTTGTGTTACAGGCTCTCGCGAAGACATATATTTTCATTTCTTTAGGGTTAATGCTCAGGAGTGGGATTGCTGGGTCATATGGTAGATATATGTTTAGTTTTTTAGGAAAATGTTTTCCAGGGTGGCTGTACTATTTTATGTTCTTACCAATAATATACGACAGATCCAGTTTCTCCTTAGTCTTGGCAGCATTTAATATTGTCACTATTTTTAATTTTAGCTGTTTTAATAGATGTATAGAGATATCTCATCATAGTCACACTTTGATTTTCCTAATGGATAATGACATTGAACATGTTTTCATGTGCTTGTTTGCCATCATATATCCTTCAGATATACTCTTCTGTCCCATGAACATCCATCAAGCTGCCTGCAACAAAGACCACTTTTAGCCACATTTCCAGACTTCAATAAAGTGACACTTGGGGAACACAGAATATCAGATCTTTTATTTGAATTACACATGTAAATATAAAGCATAAAATTATGAAACTCTTATAAAATAACATAAGAGAAAATCTTCAGGACCTAGGGCTTGGTGAAGAATTTTAGACATAGCACCAAAAGCATGACCATAAGAGAAAAAAAATTAAAAATTTGGACTTCATCAAAATTTTGCTCTGTGAAAGACAGTATTAAGAGGGTAAAAAGTCAAGCAACAGACTGGGAGAAAATATTTGCAGAACACATATCTGACAAAAGGCTCATATCTAGAATGTATAAAGAACTCTCCAAACTGAACATTAAAAAACATCCAATTAGAAAACAGTGAATCTTTTATAATATTGTTTGTAAATTAAGAAAATAATAAAAGAAAGCAGTCAAAAGACATGAAGAAACATTTCTCTCAAGGATATATTGTGGCAAACAGTTTCCTAAAAAACTAAACATACATTTACCACATGACCCAGCAATCTCTCTCCTGTTTTCACAAAAGCCTGTACACAAATGTTTATAGCAGTTTTATTTATAGTAGTTTAAAACTGAAATAACCAAAATATACACCAACAGGTGAATGCATAGAGAAACTGGTACATTCATACCATATTATACTACTCAGCAATGAAAAGGAATGAACTTTTGATATGTACAACAACTTATATGGACCTCAAGTGAGTGAAAAAAAAAAGCCAATCCCTAAAGATTACATACTATATGTCAATAGGTAAATGGTTAAACTGTGGTACATCCATATCCTTAACCACTTCGATATGAGTGTCGACTTTAGTCGCCAGCCAAAAGCTTTTATACTTTTACAGCTTTTATCTCTGCAGTTGTAGTGTGTATGTTCAGCTAATAAGTTACTACGAATCTGTGACCTTTTAACAAGTCCTTAGTAGGAGTTATTATAGTTATTTTCCTAAATCTGCCTGTAAAGTAAAACAAGCTTTCAGTGCTTTAAAGCTTTCCTCATCACATAAGAGCAAAACAGATTCGTTGTCAATGCACAGCACAAACTATCGTGCGGACTATGAGTGCTGGCTGTGGGCAAGGTTTCGTGGCCAGTGAGCACGGTACCGAAGTGGTTAAATACTAGTTAGCAACCAAAAAGAGTAAACTATCAATACATGGATATCAATAGTTTGGTTCTATTCATGGGTCTAAGGGTCATAAGGCTGAATGAAAAGAAGAGCCAATCTCAAAATATGATACAGTGTATAATTCCATTTATACAATATTCTGGAAATGACAAAATTATAGAGATGCAAAAATGATTATTGGTTGGCAGGAGTTATGGATGGTTGTGGGGGAAGTGGAGTGTGTAACTATAAAGGGGAAGTACAAAGAAGTTATTTGTGGTGATGGAATGGTTTATCTTGATTGTGGTAGTTACATTAATTTACATATATGATAAAGTGACATAGGACAATACATAACTACAAAAAGGTAAAATTCTTCGTTTTATATTGTGGTATAATTATGTAAAATCATCCATTAGAAAAAATGGGTGAACATGGGGACCTCTCTGAACTCTCTTTGCAACTTTCTGTGAATCTATAATTTCAAAATTATAAATTTCAAAATTAAAAGTTTAAAAATATAATTTGAATTATATCACTCTACTCAAAATACTGCAATGATTCCTCACTTTACTCATAGTAAGACCAGAAGCCTTAGTTTGTCAGGACTTACCTGTCAGCCCTGCCAACTTTCTGATCTCCCTTTCTTCCACTCTCCACTCAGTCTATTCTAGTCACATTGGCCTCCTTGCTGTTCCTTGGAAGTGCCAGGGATTCTGCCTTAGGCTCTTGCTCTAGCTGGACATTTATGACACTCAGTTCTGGAGATTTTTCTTGAATTGTTAATTGTTTCTTTCTATCTGTTTTCTCTTATTCTTTTTGGAGTCCCTACTATTTGGAAGTTAGATCTTCTGGTCTAGACCTCTTATTTCTCTTTTCTCTCCTATTTTATATCTATCTATTTCTACTTATTAATTATTTAGCTTTACTCTGGAAGATTTATTCAAACATATGAGTATCATCCACTCTTCTAAACAAGTTTTTCATTTCTGATAATACATTTTTAATTTCCAAGTGCACACTTTTTTGTTTTAAAAATAGTATCCTAAGCCAGGTGCAGTGGCCTGTGCCTATAGTCCCAGCTACTTGGGAAGCTGAGGCAGGCAGATTGCTTGAGCCCAGGAGTTCAAGGGTGTAGTTTGCTATGATTGTGCCTGTGAATAACTACTGCACTCCAGCTGTACTCCAGCCTAGGCAATATAGTGAGACCCTGTCTCTTAAAAAAAAGTATCCTGTTCTTGTTTCATGGTTATATTATTTTCTCTTACCTTTAAGGAATGGTTAATAGCTTTATAAAAAAGATTTCCTTTTACTGCAGTTTCTTTCAAGTTTCTTACTATCCTTCTCTATCTTTCATGTTAGAGACTTTCCTCAAATGTCTGATAATCTGTTTGAATATGTTCACTCAACCCCCTGTTGCAATATGGGATTCCTAAACTCAATTGTGCCTTGAGTCCCCCATTCCCCCATAAAATAGAGACCCTCTATTTTACTCTCTCCTAAGAGTAATTCTTGAGTCTTCTTCCAGGGCGCAGGAGATAAATCATCCAGTTAACAGAGTGAGAAGGGGATCTGGAAATCTAAGTGCTTCTTAAACAGACTTTTGTGCAATCCTTCTATTAATATTGTTAGCCCTGCTTTACATTGCTAGAAGTACGTGAAGTATCCCAATGGCCTTTTTTTGGTGCAGAAATAGAAAAGCTCATCCTAAAATTCATATGAAATTGCAAGACACCCCAAATGGCCAAATAAATCTTGAAATATTCTAAATTGGAGAACTCACACTTTCCTACTTTAAACATAAAGCTAAAATAATGAAAATTCTGTGGTACTGGCATAAAGATAGAATTGAGAGTTCAAAAATGAAGCCATACATCCATCTATGGTCAATTAATTTTCAAGAAGTGTGCCAAGACAATTCAATCACAAAAGAATACTCTGTTTAAGAAATAGTGAATCAAAAAAAGATAGTGCTTTCTTTGACAACTAAATATGTGCATGCAAAAGGTTGAAGTTGGACCCCTACCTCACACCAATATACAAAATTAAAATAAACCACATACCTAAATGTAAGAGCTAAAAAGATAAAAACTAGAAGAAAATATAGGAATAAATCTTTATGACTTTGGATTTGACAATGGATTCTTAGATATGACACCAACAGCACAAGCATCAAGAGAAAAAATAGATAAATTGGACTTTATCAAAATTAAAAACTTTTGTGCATCAAAGGACACTATAAAGAAAGTGAAAAGATGACCTACAGAGAAAAAAATAGCAAATCCTATAGCTGATAAGGCTCTAATATCTAGGATATATTGATATAAAGAATTTTTATAACTTGACAACAAAAAGACAAACTTTCACTGGGTATGGTGGCTCATGCCTATAGCCCTAGCTACTAGGGACGCTGAGGCAGGAGGATCACTTGAGCCCAGGAGTTCAAGGTTGCAGTGAGCTTATATCATGCCACTGCACTCTAGCCTGGGTGACAGAGCAAGATCTTGTCTAAAAAATAAAAATAAAAAAAATCGACTAAAACATGGACAAAGAGCTTGAATAGACATTTCTCCAAAAAAGATATACAAATGGCCAAGAAGTACATGAAAAGATGTCCAACATCATTGATTATCAGGGAAATAAAAATCAAAACCATAGTGATATATGCCATTTTACACCCTCTAGGATGGCTACAATAAAACAGAAACAAAAATTAGAAAAAACCTGCTGTTGGCAAGGATGTGGAGAAACTGAAACCTTGTACACTGCTGGTGGGAAAATGGTGCAGCCACTGAGGAAAACAGTTTTGCAATTCCTCAAAAAATTAAACAGAATTATCATATGACCAAGAAATTCTGCTCCTTGGTACATACCCCCAAAAATAAAAACAGGTACTCCAACAAATACTGATATATAAATGTTGGCCGGGCGCGGTGGCTCACGCCTGTAATCCTAGCACTCTGGGAGGCCGAGGCGGGTGGATCGCTCGAGGTCAGAAGATCGAGACCAGCATGAGCGAGACCTTGTCTCTACTAAAAAGAAAAAAAAAATTAATTGGCCACCTTAAAACAGAAAAAAAAATAAAGAAATATAAATGTTGATAGCAGCACTATTCACATTGGCCAAATGTCTATAATGAGATGAATGGATTTTAAAAAGTGGTATATCAGTACCATGGAATATCATTTAATCACAAGAAAGTATGAAGTATTGATATATACTAGAACTTAGATGAACCTCATCTTCCACCACTAAAATCTTTTTTTAGCTTATTTTTTATTTGCATGTATTCATGGGGTACAAGTGCAATTTTGCTACATTGATATATTGTAGCAAAATATACAAACGTTGTGGTGAAGTTAGGGCCTTCTGTGTATCCACCACTAGAGCAATGCACGTTGAACTCACCAAGCAACCTCCCAACATTGACTCCCTCCCACTACTCTCCCCTGTGAGTTTCCATCGTCCATCATTCCACACTTTGATTCCACATATACACGTTGTTTAGCTCCCACTTATAAGTGAGAATATGCAGTATGTGTCTTTCTGAGTTGTTTCACTTAGAATAATGGCCTCCAGATCATCCATGTTGCTACAAAAGACATAATTTCATTCTTTTTTTTTTTTTTTTTTTTGAGATAGACTCTTGCTCTGTTGCCCAGCCTAGAGTGCTGTGACATCAGCCTAGCTCACAGCAACCTCAAACTCCTGGGCTCAAGCGATCCTCCTGCCTCAGCCTCCCGAGTATCTGGGACTACAAGCATGTGCCACCATGCCTGGCTAAGTTTTTCTATATATATTTTTTTAGTTGTCCAGAGAATTTCTTTCTATTTTTAGTAGAGACAGGGTCTCGCTCTTGCTCAGGCTGGTCTCAAACTCCTGGCCTTGAGTGATCCACCTGCCTTGGCCTTCCAGAGTGCTAGGATTACAGGCTTGAGCCACCATGCCTGGCCTGATTTCATTCGTTTTTATGGCTTAATAGTATTCCATTGTGTATATATACCACATTTTCTTTATCCAATCCTCCAACTTAGGTTGATTCCATATCTTTGCTATTGTGAAAAGTGCTGCAATAAACATATGAGTGCAGGTATCTTTCTTATACATTGATTTGTTTTCCTTTGGGTAGATACCCAGTAGTGGGATTGCTGGATCGTATGGTAGTTCTATTTTTAGTTCTTTGAAAAATCCCCATATTGGCCAACGGTGATAGGTTTGTGGATTTAGTTGTTTGATTGATCTGATACTATAAAAATACTAGAAGAAAACCTAGGGAAAATTCTTCCATACATTGATCTAGGCAAAGAATTAATGACTAAGGCCTCAAAAGCACAGTCAGCCAAAAATAGAGAAATGGCATTTAAAGTACTTCTGTGCAGTAAAAGAAATAATCAACAGAGTGGACAATAATCAACAGACAACCTATCGAATGGGAGAAAATATCTGGGAACTATACATCCAACAGGAGACCAATATCCAGAATTTACAAAGAACCAACTCAACTACAACAACAGCAACAAAATTAATTACATTAAAAAGTGGGCTAAATGCAAATAGACATTTTTCAAAAGAAGATGAACAAATGCCTAAGAAGCATATGAAAAACTGTTCACCATCACTAATTATCAGAGAAATGCAAATTAAAACCCCAATAGAGATCATCTACACCAATCAGAATGGTTATTACTAAAAAGACAAAAACAACAATAAATTTTGGTGAGGATATGGAGAAAAGGGAACTTTTATACATTGTTGGTGGGAATGGAAATTAGTACAACTGTTGGGTACTAACAAAATACTTATCCAGCTTAGAGTTAAATTTAGTAAATAGCGTATGTGCCCTGCCCAGAACGTTTAAGAGTAATATGTAACAAACAAGGTCCATGTAACAAACAAAATTGCTGCTTAGAGGCATAACAAAGGGTCTGAGTTTCTGCAAATAGGCAAGAGCTGCCCAGCCCCACATTAATAGAGACCTGGAGGCCACACGATAAGCACATTGTTCCTATTATTGTTGCTTGGCCATGTAAGATGACTGGATAGTCAATGATGGGTAAGATTCCTCAAGGATGAACAACCTAAGACAGGCACAGCCGCTGGGGGGCCAGCCAGGAGGAACTGGGGACGGAAAGTGCCCCCTGTGGCTGCCTTGCTTAACCTTTGCTTATCTCAGCCTCTGACCTATGCTTTGAGCAACCACCTGGAAACCTTGAGTCAGGGGACATCTGTGTCCTTAGCCTATGTGTTCCAGAATTTATGGCCATTGCTGCAATGCCTGGGTGGTCACGTATAAGGAAGTAACTTTGATTTTTAGGGTATAAAAATAAAACGACTGGTGCGTTCGGCACTGCAGTCTTGTACGGTCTTTGTGTGTATCTGTGTCTTTCTTTGTGTGTTTCTTTGTGTTTTGTGTTCATCACCCATCCTGTAAATGGGCCACGGCAAGTGGCATAGTCAGCAGGATTGCATCATTTCGGGACAGAGGGACCGAGCAGGCACCCCTTTGGCTATTGGTAAGTGGCACCCAACAGGGGACTCTCGGGAGAAATGGGAAATACCCCCTTAGTCACCAAGCATGAATATCAAAAGTTAATTCAAGGATTGTTAGATTCAGTGGGGATTGAAGTAAAAGAAAGAACCCTAAAGCGGCTGTTTGCTTTAGTGCAGAAACACTGTTATTGGTTTCAGTCCCAGTCTCAGGTACAATTAAATCTCCATAGTTGGCAACAAGTTGTTAAAGCCTTTTGTGTTGCCCATCAGCAGGGAGACATTGATTTAAAAATTTGGTCAGTTTGTAGTGCTATCACCCAGGCTTTATGCCTCCTGCAGTCAGACTCAGAGAAGGGCCATTCCAACAAGGAGGCTGACGAGTCTCCTCCGGGACCTTCAGGTGGGGGGACACCTCCGTCTGAGGACCTGAATGGTCACGAAGAACAGGAGGAACCTCCGAGTGATGCCCAGGCTCAAACAAACTTGAGAGAGCTCGTTCAGTCCAAAATACAGAAACTTCTTCCTCGGCCTAAGAGAACTCGGATGGCTGCGATGGCTGGTCCACCGCTGCCTCCTCCTCTCTGCATATCCTGTTCAGCAGACCGCTCTGCTTTCGGAATGTGTCTTTAAGGTCCCTTTGGGGGGCTTCGGGGCCATATGATGATTTTCCCATTCCTCCTCATTTTGATGATAATCCACCTTTAATGCCAAAGTCAGGCACTACCTTCACCGTTCCACAACATAGGGCATTCCTCATCGTTAGGGAGCCTTTTGGCCCTGGAGTAGAGCTAACTATCCAGGAGGAGGTTTTAATATTAGATATCAGGGCCTCCCATACAAAGTTTTAAAATAAATTAAGCAAGAAATTCAATCATATGGTCCCCAATCTCCCTTTGTTACCGGTCTTATTGATGCCTATTCAAGCCAGAACACCCTTCTTCCTTTGGATTGGGAACAGTTAGGGACAACTACCTTGGAGAGCCCTCAATGGCTACAACTTCAAAGTTGGTGGGTTGAGGGAGCACACATTCAGGCTCATCTTAACACTCAACATAATCCTCCGGGGCCGATGGAGGATGAGCTTACAGGCTCAGGGCAGTATAAAACCTTAGAAGCCCAAGTGGGACTTGGAGATGCAGCCTTAGCTCAGACTAAATCTATTTTCATCCGAGCCTGAAAAAGGATTGAGACGTCTGGAACACTGGGGCCATCTTTTGCCAAAACTATGCAAGGCCCCACTGAGCC
>VBSM01003162.1:2804569-2831289 GCA_008086735.1 Cheirogaleus medius
GATTGTCAAAAAATTTTGCGCCCATTAAAGGCTGGTGGCGCTACTTTGGATGAAAATGTGTGAGCCTGTGCTGGTGTGGGGGGTGCTGCTTACCATGCCACTGTATTGGCTGGAGCCATTCAAAAAGGTAATAATCGTCCCACATGTTATAATTGTGGTAAAGTGGGACATATTAGAAAAGAATGCAGACAAGGGGGACCGTCTAATGCCCCTTCCAATGTTCGACTCGTAAAACCTCTGCCTTCAAGACCTTTTGGCCAGTGTGGCAAAATAGGTCACTGGACTAATGAATGTAGATCAAAATTTGATAAAAATGGAAATCCCCTGCCATGCCCTCAGGATTCCAAGTCGGGAAACTTCTTGAGGGGCCCCCAACCTCAGGGCCCCCAAAACAATATGAGGCCCCACTTTCAACAGTATCCTGTGAGCGATGGGACGGCTCATCAGATGAGCAATGCTTAAAAGGTACTCAGTTATATGCGGCCACCAAAGGCAGTGCGGTGGCCGATCTATCTGTGGCTAGGACATATACATTAATGCCATCTACTCAAGTTTTTGGTCCTTTGCCTCAAGGAAAGGTTGGATTAATAATTGGAAGAAGCAGTAGCACCCTTAAAGGTCTTTTTATACACTTAGGGGTCATTGATCCTGATTATATGGGAGAAATTCAGATCATGGCTTCAGTCTCTCAGACCACCAAGATTTTTGCAGGGACTCACATTGCTCAAATTTTACTTCTGCCTTATACCCCATTTCCCACTAGAGACGCCAATCACAAAGGGGGTTTTGGCAGTACAGGCACTAAGGTGTTTTGGGAAACTTTAATTCAAGACTCTCGGCCTGTCCTCACCCTTACTGTTGCAGACCGCCCTTTTGAGGGGTTGGTAGACACTGGGGCTGATGTCTCCATTATATGTCTTGCTCAGTGGCCCCCTGAATGGCCCAAGAGTACTGTACCCACTGTTCTCTCCAGCCTAGGTCAGGCTCAACATGTTTATCATAGTGATGATACCTTTATGTGTATAGGACCAGAGGGTCAAAAGGCCTCTCTACAATTTTATATTACTGACATTGCAGTGAATTTCTGGGGGCGGGATCTTTTACATCAATTTGGAGCTTTTGTGACCATTCCTTGCTTACTCGCCAACATTAAAAATATGATGTTAAAAATGGGCTATGACCCTATACATTTCAAAAATGCCTCTTCTGAGGAAACCTCGCCCTCTTCTTTAAACTAGTTACCACTGCTCATCAAACTCCTCGAGCTATGTCATTACGCTGGCTCACCAATCAGCCTGTGTGGATAGAGCAGTGGCCTTTAACAAAAGAAAAGCTCGAGGCTTTAAAAATTTTAGTTGCTGAACAGCTTAGAGCTGGACATATATAGCTTTCCACATCGCCATGGAATTCTCCTGTGTGTGTTATTAAGAAAAAATCAGGAAAGTGGCGATTTCTCACAGATTTACAAGAAATAAATAAGTGTATTGAGCCAATGGGCCATTTACAACCGTGCCTTCCTTTGCCTTCCATGATCCTTTCGGGATGGTATCTTATGATTATTGATCTTAAAGATTGCTTTTTTACTATTCCTCTTCAGCCCTCAGATTGTGAGCGCTTTGCCTTTACCATTCCTGAGTATAATAATGGGCGTCCCACTGAGAGATATCAGTGGCGAGTGTTGCCCCAAGGCATGCGAAATAGCCCTACACTATGTCAAGAATTTGTTGATCGTACCGTTAATCCTGTCTGCCTATGGCATCCTTCTATCATCCTATACCATTATATGGATGATATTCTTCTTGCAGCCCCAAATCAGACATTGCATGACGCTGCATTTAATGATCTTCAGGATCAGCTTAAATCCTACAATCTTGTCATTGCTCCCGAAAAGTTTCAAACCGAGCTACCTATTGACTATTTAGGTTATTGCTTATCTGAACAACAATTAAAACCTCAAAAATTGCAAATTAGAAGAGAAAATTTGAAAACACTCAATGACTTTCAAAAACTCCTTGGAGATATAAATTGGCTATGACCTTCATTAGGTATACCTACTTATGCTTTGCAACATTTGTTTGCCACTTTGGAGTGGAGCTCAGCTCTCAACAGCCCTCGCTCCCTTACCCCACAAGCTGAGCAAGAGCTACAGCTTATGGAACAACGACTTAGCTCTGGATTTCTTACCTTTCTTCAACCTTTCTGTCTGATTATTCTCTACCTTTTTCATACATATCATTCTCCTACAGGTTGCTTGGGCCAAGACACTGGCATCCTTGAGTGGCTGTTTTTTACCAAACAACCAAAATAAAAAACGTCTTAATTATTTAGATAAACTTGCTCACTTAATCACCAGAGGCCAGCGCCGTAGTCGCCAGTTGACCGGATGAGATCCTGATACTATAGTTACCAGTCTAAGTTCCAAAGACATTCAAACTAACCTTGAACTTTCTACTGCTTGGCAGGTAGCCTGCGCTGATTACGTTGGGTCATTCGACAACCACTATCCTCCTCACAAATTGTATTCTTTTTTACGTATACATTCTGTTCTCCCTCTAACAGTTATAGCCTCTCGACCTTTATCTGCTGCTACTTTTTTTACCGACACTTCCAACACTCGCAAGACCGGTTATTGGAGTTCCCAGGTGCAAAAGGTCATTATCTTTCCTTTTCCATCAGTATAGCAGAGTGAACTTTATGCTATTTGTCTTGTGCTGCAAGATTTTCCAAATGAACCTCTTAATATTTTTAGTGGCTCTCAGTATGCTTTTTATGTTACCTCCCAATTACCTACTGCCTCACTACCACTTAATTCTTCTACCACATTACAACAGTTATTTTCACATTTATAGACTCTTCTCCTTGCACACCATTTTCCCATCTATTTGGTTCACATTTGTTCGCATTCTGGATTGCCCGGTCCTCTATCACAAGGTAATGCTAATATTGACTCTTTACTTGTAGCTACAATTCGGGATGCCTCAGCAGAACATGCTCTTCATCACACTAATGCTAAAGGCCTTCAATGACGATTTTCCCTCTCTAGAAAGCAGGTTCATGCTATTGTCTGCTCATGTTCTGCTTGTGCCCCTCTCACTCTTCCCTCTCTCCCCCCCTGGGTGCAACCCACGAGGGTTGTACAGTAATCATATTTGGCAGATGGATGTTACCCACGTCGCCTCGTTTAACCTGTCTGCCTTTCTACTAATATTATGCTCCTCTCTGGTTGATCAGGTTATTTCTGCTGATGCTCCACATGTATACTGGGCTTATGTTCCATATCCTCTCCTTTTTAAAGCTGTATCTTGGGGTGAGCCAGAAGTTCTCATTTATACTAATGATTCAGAATGGCTGTCCCCTCCATTCCAAATGTTCATCATACCATTCACACTTACTCTCACTTTCAGTGGGCTATGGCTCATAGCTCCGAAAAAGCCGATGCCGTTATTATTCATCTTTATTCCTGTTTTGCTGTCATGGGACTTCTGGCGACTCTCAAAATGGATAACGCTCCAGCTTATACCTCTCAAAAACTTGCTAATTTTTTAACACTGTATTCCATTCAACATAGTACTGTAATTCCTTTTAATAGCCAAGGACAAGCCATCATTGAACGTGCAAATCGTACTCTCAAGCTTCAATTACAAAAACAAAAAGGGGGAGTCCAGGAATCTCCTCATC
This sequence comes from Cheirogaleus medius, assembly GCA_008086735.1. NCBI lineage: Eukaryota > Metazoa > Chordata > Mammalia > Primates > Cheirogaleidae > Cheirogaleus > Cheirogaleus medius. The sequence goes on from VBSM01003162.1 coordinate 2,808,248, forward strand.
GACACTTACTCTTTGCCCTTTATACCCTCAATTTTTTAAGTTTTTGGCAGGATCTTCATGCGTCGGCAGCAGCACATCATTTTGCTTCTTCGCCTCCTTTACAGAAAGCCTGTGATCCTGTGTATGTTGCTACTCTTACTGGAGAATTGATTGAGGGAGAAGTTCTACAATAGGGTCGGGGATATGCTTACGTCTCCACAGAACAAGGTTGTGATGGGTTCCTATACACCGACTCAAAAGAAGATATCCAAGCCAAGAGACAAAACAAGATGAGATCTCGGTACCCAAAATAGAAGAAGAAAAAGCGAGACGTAACATTGGTGGTGAGGTCGCCCCTTAACCTGTCTGCCTTTCTACTAATCTTATGCTCCTCTCTGGTTGATCAGGTTATTTCTGCTGATGCTCCACATGTATACTGGGCTTATGTTCCATATCCTCTCCTTTTTAAAGCTGTATCTTGGGGTGAGCCAGAAGTTCTCATTTATACTAATGATTCAGAATGGCTGCCCCCTCCATTCCAGTATCAGTCACTGCATCCCACAGATGAAGGGAGGGTGATTTCTAATTATTCTTCTTATGCTCAAGGCTATCCCATTTGTTTTGGAGAAGGAGATCACTGTTTAGCAGCCTCTTATCATCAGGCATGGGGTTTACAATATAATTCCTCCACGTTTGCCACCCATACTGTGTTGTTATCTATGAAAGGATTTAAAGGAGTGGCGTCTAATTTGACTGAAAGACCCCCATCCCTGCCTCTTTGTTCTATGCCTCATATTGAACCTCCTATGGCTCATTTTGAGTGGAGCATATGTAGAGGAAAAGTCTTAAAAGAGATACATAATAATCCCCAAATTGTTGATTGGAGTCCCTATGGCGACTTTAAGGAAAAGTTTTCCAGTCACTCCTTACGTTGGCGAGTCCATGGAAAAAATATCAAGGCCATCGCTAATGAAACAATTATTTGGCATGATAAAGGCCTTTCTCCTCCCCAACTTCACTTGCTTGGAGGCTCAGAAAAACAAGGTCATTTGTGGAAACTTCTAGCCTCTGGTGGGCAGGTTGAGGATTGGGTTGGGAATATGTCCTCTGATGGACATAAGGGAATGGAAGTAACTCTTCATCACTGTTACTCTAGGTCTATACTAGCTTGTGTCTCTTATCCTTGCCTCCTGCTTATGGGAACTGTTTACTGGAATCATTCTGATGGAAAATTGACATGCCCAGACAACTGTGCTTTATTCACTTGGTTAAATTTTACTTCATGGGCTGGTTTTAATAAATCCCAACATAGCCTGTATATCCTCAAGGCCCACACCAAGATTTGGTTGCCTGTCAGTCTATCTCAACCTTGGGGTGATTCAGCCCTAGTCACCACTCTCTTAAATAAGATCACTTCTCTGGCTCGTAGAACAAAAAGAGCCATTGGCCTTATAATTATGACAGTAATTGGCTTAATTGCTATTGCCTCCTTGGCTGCTGTAGCTGGAGTAGCCTTACATCACTCTGTACAAACTGCTGACTTTGTGCATAACTGGCATGAGGATTCACACAAATTGTGGCAACATCAGCAGGAGATTGATACTCGCCTTGAGGGCGAGATTATTCAGTTACAAAGCACAGTTTGGTGGCTGGGAGACCAGATTCAGGTCCTTACGACCCAGTCTTTTCTCCGTTGTGACTGGAACTCCTCCTGGTTTTGTGTTACTCCTATCCCTTTCAATAGCAGTCAACATTGGAAGTCTATGTGAAAATTGTTGACTGGAGGTAAGAATTTAACTGATGACCTTAAAAAATTGGAACAAGAGATAACCTCTACATTTCAAGAGAATCTGCCAGAGTTTAATAATGAGGAATTCTCCTCTGGCTTAGCTAATGGATTATCTCAGGCCAACCCCTTGGCCTCCCTAAAAACTATGCTTAGTAGCATTGGAAGTAATCTGGACATCCTATTGTTTTTATCATGTATTGTGCTTTTAATTTACAGGTGCTGGAAGAAAAAACAAATGATTCAACAACAGCAAAAACAAAACATCATGGCCGTGTTCCAGTGTGTTCGCTTTTAACAATAAATAAGAAAGGGGGAGATGCTGGGTACTAACAAAATACTTATCCAGCTTAGAGTTAAATTTAGTAAATAGCGTACGTGCCCTGCCCAGAACGTTTAAGAGTAATATGTAACAAACAAGGTCCATGTAACAAACAAAATTGCTGCTTAGAGGCATAACAAAGGGTCTGAGTTTCTGCAAATAGTCAAGAGCTGCCCGGCCCCACATTAATAGGGGCCTGGAGGCCACACGATAAGCACATTGTTCCTATTATTGTTGCTTGGCCATGTAAGATGGCTGGATAGTCAATGATGGGTAAGATTCCTCAAGGATGAACAACCTAAGACAGGCACAGCCACCGGGGGGACCAGCCAGGAGGAACTGGGGACGGAAAGTGCCCCCTGTGGCTGCCTTGCTTAACCTTTGCTTATCTCAGCCTCTGACCTATGCTTTGAGCAACCACCTGGAAACTTTGAGTCAGGGGACATCTGTGTCCTTAGGCTATGTGTTCCGGAATTTATGGCCATTGCTGCAATGCCCGGGTGGTCACGTATAAGGAAGTAACTTTGATTTTTAGAGTATAAAAATAAAACAACTGGTGCGTTCGGCACTGCAGTCTTGTACCGTCTTTGTGTGTGTCTGTGTCTTTCTTTGTGTGTTTCTTTGTGTTTTGTGTTCATCCCCCATCCTGCAAACGGGCCATGGCTTACAACCTCTATGGAAGGTTGTACCTCCTCTACCTTTTTCCTGTTATCTACCCCTCATTGACAACCTATACTTAATTTTTTTCCTACATTCTCATCATCTTGCTGTATTGATTATACACTGGTGCTGCTGTATTTTCAAACTTTACCTATTGGCTCCATCTCATGAGCATTAAAACACACGTACATGTTTTCTGTGTTCTATGTGACACTGTTTTCATTTCCTCACTGTTCATACACTTTTCAACCCACTTCAGTGTGGTTTGGGGATCCAGCAGTGCTAAAAATGCTCTTGCGAAAGTCACCAATAACCAAGAGATAACTAAACTCAATGGCCACTTTCCAGCCCTCATTTCATTGACCCCTCATCACCATTTGACACACAGTTGGTCACTCCCATCCTGAATACCTGGCTTTAACTTTCTTGATAACATATTCCTACCATTTTGCAAGAAACTTTCACTATAGCTAATCATTAACTGTGAAAATTCTTTGGAGATTTCTCCTAATCCTCTTCTTTCATCTTCTATTTTTGCCCAGTCTTTCTTCCTAAGCAATCTTGCATATAGCTATGGATCTAAGAGTCACCTGTGTACTGATAACAAAGGCTCATTATAAGAAATTTAAGTAACACAGAAGAGTACAAAGAAGAAAGTAAAAAAAAAAATCGCCTTCTAATGCCCCACTCTAAGACAGACATGATTAACATCAGGTGAACATTTTAGACATCTCCCAATGCATAAGAAAATATTGTTAAGTTCTTCCATAGGATGATGCACTAGCAGGCAATTATCTTCTGTACCTTGGACTGTGTTTCCATTTAAATTTGGTTTTAAAATTGTCTGCATATTATGTTCTTATTTTCCTTTTTGCTTTGCTATGTTTGTGTAATAGCCTCTTTCTTTTCAACTTGCTCCTACTTAAAGGGCAAGCTCTGTTCAATCTGCTATTTTCTCTGATATAGAGTGGATACATTCTCCCACACTCCACACTTACTTGATCTGAATCCTTTTGGCACCCTTCTCAGGACTACACTTTATTTTTTTCTTTTCAAAAGCTTTTAATTATTACGAGAACATAATAGTTGTATATATTTATAGGTACATGTGATGTTTTGATATAGGCATGCAATGTGAATTAATAAAATCAGAGTATTGGGGTATCCATCACCTCAGGCATTTATCATTTCTTTGTGGTAGGAATACTCCAATTCCACTCTTTTTAAAGTATATCGTGACTTACTGTTGATTAGGGTCCTTTGTTGTGCTATCAAATATTGTTCATTCTATCTAACTATCGAACCATATTTTTGCACCCATTAACAATCCCCACTTTATCCCCTGCTCCCTGCTACCTTTCCGAGCCTCTGGTAACCATCATTCTATGCTCTGTCTCCATGAGATCAATTATTTGTAATATTTAGGTCCCACACATGAGTGAGAACATATGAGATCTGTCTTTCTGTGCTTGGCTTATTTCACTTATATAGTGTTCTCCAGTTCCATACATGTTGTTGCAAATGGCAGGATTTCATTCATTTTTATGGCCATAAAATATTTCATTGTGCATACATACCACAATTTCTTTGTCCATTCATCCATTGATGGACACATAAGTTTATTCCAAATCATGGCTATTGTGAATAGTGCTGCAACAAACATGGGAGTGCAGATATCCTTTCTTTTTCTCTTTCTTTTATTTTCTTTTATTTCAGCATATTATGGGGGTACAAATATTACGGTTACGTATATTGCCCATGCCCCCCTCCCCCATCGAGGCAGAGCCTCAAGCATGACCATCCCCCATACGTTGCACATCTTACTCATTATGTTTGTATATACCCATCCCCTCCTCCCCCGTCCCACCCACCCAACACCCGACAAATGTTATTCCTATATGTCCACTTGGGTGTTGATCCGTTAGTACCAATTTGCTGGTGAGTACATGTGGTGCTTGTTTTTCCATTCTTGAGAGATATCCTTTTGATATACTGAATTCCCCTCCTTTGGATAAATACCCAGCAGTGGGATTGCTGGGTCATGTGGTAGTTCTATTTTTAGTTCTTTGAGGAACCTACCTCCATACTGTTCTCCATAGTGGTCGCACTAATTCACATTCCCACCATGAGTGTACGAGGGTCCCCTTTCTCCAAATCCTCACCAGCATTCGCTATTGCCTGTCTTTTTGATGAAAGCCATTTTAACTGGGGTGAGAAGATATCTCACTGTAGTTTTGATTTGCATCTCTCTGATGACTAATGATGTTGAGCATTTTGTCATATGCCTGTTGGCCATTTGCATGTCTTCATTTGAGAAATGTCTATTCAGATCCTTTGCCTATTTTTAAATCAGATTATTTGATTTTTTTCTATTGAGTTATTGGAGCTCCTTTTATATTCTAGCTACTAATCCCTTGTTGGATGGCTGATTTGCAAGTATTTTCTCCCATTCTCTAGGTTGTCTCTTCACTTTGTCAATTGTTTCCTTTAGTGTGCAGATGCTTTTTAGCTTCATGTGATCCCATTTGTCCAATTGTACTTTGGTTGCCTGTGCTTAGGGAGTATTACTCAAGAAGTCCTTGCCCAGACCAGTGTCCTGAATCATTCCCCCAATATTTTCTTTTAGTTGTTTCATAGTGTCAGGTCTTAGATTTAAGTCTTTAATTCATTTTGATTTAGTTTTCAGATATGGTGAGAGATAAGGTCTAGTTTCATTCATTCGCATATGGATGTCCAGTTTTCCCAGCACCATTTATTGAAGAGACTGTCCTTTCCCCACTGTATGTTTGTAGCACCTTTGTCAAAAAAGGAGTTCACTAAAGATGTGTGGATTCATTTCTGGGTTCTCTATTCTGTTCCATTGATCTATGTGTCTGTTTTTATGCCAGGACCATCCTGTTTTAGTTACTACAGCTCTGTAGTATAGTTTAAGGCCAGTAATGTGATTCCTCCAGTTTTGATCTTTTTGCTCAGGGTGGCTTTGGCTGTTCTGGGTCTTTTGTGGTTCCATATAAATTTTAGGATTTTTTTTTTATTTCTGTGAAGAATGTCATTGGTGTTTTCATGGGGCTGGCACTGAATCTGCAGATTGCTTTGAGTAGTATGGACATCGTAACAATATTGATTCTTCCAATCCATGAGCATGGAATATTTTTCCATTTTTTTGTGTGTCCTCTTCAGTTTCTTCCATCAACGGTTTACAGCTTTCATTAAAGAGACCTTTCACTTCATTGGTCAAGTTTATTCTTAAGTATTTGATTTTGTTTGTAGCGATTGTAAATGGGATTCCTTTTCTTGATTTCTTTTTCAGATTGTTTACTGTTGGCATGAAATACTACTGATTTTTGTTTGTTGATTTTGTATCTTGAAACTTTGCTGAATCTGTTTATCAGTTCTAATTTTTTTGTGGAGTTTTTAGGTTTCTTTAGATAAAAGATCATATTGTCTGTGAACAAAGATAATTCGACTTCTTCCTTTCAAGTTTGGATGTCCTATATTTCTTTCTCTTGTCTGATTGCTCTAGCTAGAACTTCCAGTACTATGTTGAATAACAGTGGTGAAAGTGGGCATCTTGTATTGTTCCAGATCCTAGAGGAGAGGATTTCAATTTTTCCCCATTCAGTGTGATATAAGCTATGGGTCTGTCATATCTGGCTTTTATCATGTTGAGGTAAGTTCCTTCTATACCTAGTTTCTTGCGAGTTTTTATCATGAAGGGATGTTGAATTTTATTGAATGCTTTTTCAGCGTCAATTGAAACGATCACATGGATTTTGTCCTTTGTTGTGTTGACATGATGTATCACATTGATTGATTTGCATATGTCGAACCATCCTTGCATCCCTGGGATGAATCTTGCTTGATCATGATGAATAATCTTTTTAATGTGTTGTTGAATTCAGTTTGCTTGTATTTTGTTGAGAATTTTGCATCTATGTTCATCAGTGATATCGGCCTATCTTTTCCCTTTTTTGTTGTTTCTTCGTCTGGCTTGGCACCAGGGTGATATGGGGGCCTCATAGAATGAGTTTGAGAGTATTCCCTTCTCTTTGATTTTTTGGAATAGTTTAAGTAGGATTGGTATTAGTTCTTCTTTGAATGCTTGGTAGAATTCAGCAGTGAAGCCATTGGGTCCTGGGCTTTTCTTTAATGGGATATTTATTATTATTATTACTGCTTCTATCTCATTGCTTGTCATTGGTTTATTCAGGCTTTGGATTTTTTCCTGGTTCAATCTTGGTAGGTTTTATGTGTCTAGGAATTTATCCATTTCTTCTAGGTTTTCCAATTTATTGGCATATAGTTGCTCATCATAGTCTCTAATGATCCTTTGGATTTCTGCACTATCCATTGCAATGTCTCCTTTTTCATGTCTGATTTTATTTATTTGGGTCTTCTCTCTTTTTTTCTTAGTGACTCTAGCTAAAGGTGTGTCAATTTTGTTTATCTTTTCCAAAAGCCAACTTTTCATTTCATTGATGTTTTGTATTGTTTTTTTGTTTGTTTGTTTCAATTTCGTTTATGCCGGCTCTGATCTATATGATTACTTTTCTTCTACTAATTTTTGGTTTGGTTTGCTCTTGTTTTTATAGTTCTTTGAGATGCATCATTAGGTTGTTTATTTGAAGCTTTTCTATCTTTCTGATGTAGGCACTTATTGCTATAAACTTTCCCCTTATTACTGCTTTTGCTATATCTTGTAGGTTTTGATATGTTATGTTTTCATTTTCATTTGTTTTGAGAAATTTTTAAATTTCCTTATTAATCTCTTCATTGACCCACTGGTCATCAGGAGCATATTGTTTAATTTCCATGTTTTTGTATATTTTCCAAAGTTCCTCTTGTTATTGATTTCTAGTTTTATTCCATTGTGTCAGAGGAAATACTTGATATTATTTCAATTTTTTTAGATTTTTTTTAAGACTTGTTTTGTGGCCTAACATATGTGGCCTATCCTTGAGAATGATCCATGAGCTGAGGAGAAGAACTTGTGTTCTCTAGCTGTTGGATGAAATGTTCTGTAAATATCTCTTAGGACCATTTGGTCTATAGTGCACATTAAGTCCAATGTTTCTTTGTTGCTTTTCTGTGTGGATGATCTTTCCAGTGCTGAAAATGGAGTGTTGAGGTCCCCAGCGAATATTGAATTGGGGTCTATCTTTCTCTTTATCTCTGATAATATTTGCTTTATATATCTGGGTGCTCCAGTGTTGAGTACATATATATTTAGAATTGCTATAGCCTCTTGCTGAATTGACCCCTTCATTATTATATAACGACATTCTTTGTCTCTTTGTACAGTTTTTGTCTTGAAATCTATTTTATCTGATAGAAGTACAACTGCTCCTGCTCTTTTTTGATTTCCATTTGCATGGGATACCTTTTTCCATCCTCTTATTTTCAGACTATGTATGTCTTTATAGGTGAGGTGATTTTTGTTGTTTGTTTTTGTTTTTTTGTAGGCAACATATAGTTGGTTCTTGTTTTTTTAATCCATTCTGCCACTCTGTGTCTTTTGATTGGAGAATTTAGTCCACTCACACTCAATGTTATGATTAATAGCTAAGGAGTTACTACTGCCATGTTGTTATTTGATTTCCGGTTGTTTTGTGGTCCACTCTTTCTTCTTTCCTTCCTGTCTTGCTTTGTTAAAAGTGATAGTGTGTAGTGTGGTAGTGTGTTTTAATTTTTTGCTTCTTATTAATATTTTTTATGTATCTTTTGTAGGTTTTTTGATTTGAGGTTACCATGAGGCTTGCAAAAACCATTCTATAACCAATTATTTTAAACATATGACACCTAAACTCTGCTTACAAGCAAGCAAATGAATAAAGAAGCAAAGGGAAATCTAATAGAAATTCTACACTTTATCTCCATCCCCCCCAGCTTTTTAACTTTGTGTTGTTGCTATTTATATCTTTTTATACTATCTATCTCTTTATTATCTTAGGATAATATACTATTATCTTAGGATCTTTCAGTCTTCCTACTCAAAATGTAAGTGGTTTATACACTGCAATTACAGCAATAGAATATTTCATATTTGTGTACTTACTGTTGCCAGTGAGATTTATACCTTCAGAGGATTTCTTATTGTTCATTAACATCCTCTCCTTTCTAGATTGAAGAACTCCTTTTAGCATTTCTTGTAGGACAGGTCTGGTGTTGAAGAAACCTCTCAGCTTTTGCTTGTTTGGGAAAGTCTTTATTTCTCCTTCATGCTTGAAGGTTATTTTTGCAGGATATAATATTCTAGGGTTAAGTCTTTTTTTCCTTCAGCACTTCAAATATGTCATGCCACTCTCTCCTGGCCTGCAAGGTTTCCCCTGAGAAATATGCTGCCGGATGTATGGGAGCTCCTTTATATGTTATTATTTTTCTCTTTTTTCTTTCTTCCCTTTGGAGCTTTTCTTTATTCTTGACCTTTGGGAGCTTGATTATGAAATGCTTTGAGGTAGTCAAGGGTTTGGGTTAAATCTGCTTGGTGTTCTATGACCTTCTTGATATTGATATCTTTCTTTAGGTTTGGAAGTTTCTCTGTTATTATTTCTTTGAATAGACTTTCTATCCCAGTCTCTCTCTCTACCTTCTCTTTAAGGCCAATAACTCTTAGAATTCTCTTTTGAGGCTATTTTCTAGATATTGTAGGTGTGCTTCATACCTTTTTAATTCTTTTTGTTTTTTCTCTTATGACTGTGTATTTTCAAATAGCCTGTCTTCAAGCTCATGAATTCTTTCTTCTGCTTGATCAGTTATACTGTTGAGAGACACTGATGCATTTCTGTTTGTCAATTGAATTTTTCAGCTCCAGAATTTTTGCTTGATTTTTAAAAATTATTTCAATCTCTTTGTTAAATGTCTCTGATAGGCTTCCTGTGAATTCCTTTTCTGTGTTGTCTTGAAGTTCCCTGAGCTTCTTTAGGACAGGTATTTTGAATTCTTTGTCTGAAAGATCACATATTTCCATCACTCTGGGATTGGTCACTGGTACTTTATTTAGTTTGTTTGGTGGGGTCCTGTTTTCTTGGATGTTCTTGATGCTTGTGGATGTTCGTCGATGTCTGGACATTGAATAATTAGGTATTTATTTTAAGCTTTGCAGTCTGGGCTTGTTTGAACCCGTCCTTCTTGAGAAGTCTTTCCAGATATTCAAAGGGAATTGAGTATTGTGATCTATGTCTTTGGTCACTGCAGTTTTATCAGCACTGGGGGCACCCCAAGCCCAGTAATGTGACTCTTGCAGATTCCTGGTGGTACCCGTTGGTGGACTTGGATAAGATATGGGAGAATTCCCTGGATTACCAGGCAAAGTCTCTCACTCTCTTCCCTCACTCTCTGTGCTGGCTGCTGGAGTAGGGGGAGGAGTGATGTGGTTACCCCCTCGTGGCCACTGCAGCTAGAACTGCATCAGGGCACACCTGGAGCTAGCCTAGTCTTACCCAAAGCCCGCAGTGACTGTTGCCTGGCTACCTCTGATGTTTATTCAAAGCCCAAGAGCTCGTTAGTCAGCCGGTAGCACATCCTACCAGGACTGGGTTCTTCTCTTCATGGCAGCAGGTTTCTTTCTGGCCCAGGGTGGGTCTGGAAATGCCACCTAGAAACTAAGGCCTGTAATCAGGGGCTTCAGGAGTCTGCTTGGTACTTTAGTTTACTGTGGGTGAACTGGTACCCAGGTTGCAAAACAAAGTCCTCTGTGCTCGTCCCTTTCCTCTCCCCAAGTGGAAAAAGTCTATCCCTGAGCTGCACTGCCTGTAGTTGGGGGAGGGGTGACACAGGCACTGGCTTGGCCACCACTACTGGTGTCTCACTGGGTCACATGCACCTCAAGTCCACTGGCTCTAGCCCAGCACAGCTGCAGGAATTGTCCAAGGACTGCAGACTTAGTGGCCTGACTGCCTTACAAATTTATTCCAGGCCCCAGGCTGCTTTTAGTCAGCTGGCAGTGGGGCTAGCCAGAACTCAGGGTTTCAGGGTGGAGGATTTATTTCCCTCTGGCCAGGCTGGTCTAAATACTTCCTTCATGGGCGCTGGCAGTATTCTGCCCTGTGCTGTGTTCCCCTGTGACAGGGCGGCCCTGAGTTCCAATGCAAAGTCCCACAGTCACTTCGCTCTCCCTCCTCCTGGCACACAGATTCAGATTCTCTCTCTACTCGGTGTGCTGGCCTGGCACTTGCTGGGGGATGGTGGAGGGGTGCCACGGGCAAGGAAAGACTGTCTTTTCTGCCCTCTTCAGTGCCTCTTTCCTTAATATAACGTTAAAATCAGGTACTGTGATCGCTCACCTGATTTTTGGTTCTTTCGAAGATGCTTCCTTGAGTAGATAGTTGTTGAATTTGTTGTTCGGGCATAGGGACAGTTGCTGGAGTTTTCTATTCAGCCACGTTGCTCCACAACCCACTCCCCAGGAATACACTTTCTGAGATATGTGTCTAGCTGTCCATCTCACTTTAACTTAAGGGTTCACAGAGTGGTGGTCATAGTAGTGTGGTGAATAGTTACTTGGAGGGTCTGAGTTCTACCACTTTTCAAATTTATGGCATGAGGTTTTCCTACCTTGTTTTGTTGTGGCTTTCTGTGCTTTTTGCTGGCCTTTACCACTTTTATCAGGCATTAGAGGGGGGAAATTATGAGGTTTGACTTTATGCCACCATGTTTTTCCCTGGCAGCTAACAGAATAATTTACACTTCCAGTCCAGATATCTCTTTTGTTCTCTAGGTTCACATAACTAACAGGGTTGTTAACATCTCCTCTTGTATGTTGTGGCAATCACTGTCCTTGGCCTACCCCACAAACATTTCCTGCTCCACCTTTCCTATTCAGATATTTCACAGGCATCCCTTGCTTTCACGGAGGAAATCAGAACTGATCTAAATAATTGGTAGTGTTCTCCATCCTGTTAGTTATTGATGGGCTTAAGGGTGGATATGCAAGGGAGGCTCATGTGATAAAGAGGGATTCTACTAGGGAGAAGCCTTCTCCCACCTCTGAATGTGATGGTTAATTTTATGTGTCAATGTGACTGGGCTATGGGTTGCTGAGATATCTGATTAAACATTGTTTCTTGGTGTGTCTGTGAGGGTGTTTCCAGAGGACATTAGCATTAGGATTGGTGGACCAAGTAAAGCAGAGGGCCCTCCCCAGTGTGGCTAGGCAAAATCCAGTCCACTGAGGGAGGGCCTGAACAGAATAAAAATCCTAACCCCAGTGGTATTGGCCTCTCTATCCCTGTCTGAGGGGATTAAGTCTGCATTGCCCGAGGAGACTGTGATGCCTCCCCCGAGACAGTTGGCATGCAAGACAATGCTGACTCTTCTCAGGACCCATCCTATCCCTCCTCTTTGCTTATACAGCTATAACTAGACTCAAGTCCTAGCAGGCCCTAAAGGTGAGGTGCAAAGTGTGAAGCATGGGAAGGCGTGTTGCCCTCCAAAAGAACTATCCAAGTTTTCTAATTTATACAAACAGAAATCCAGGGTACATGTGTGGGAATGGATACTAAGCATGTGGGGAAATGGTGGAAGCAACATAAAGTTGGATCAGGCTGAATTTATTGATAGGGTATCAGTAAGTAGAGATTCTCCGTTTAATGGTACATCTTGGGGACCTATAAAGGGCTCTAACAGCTTGTGTGGTTCGTTGGCTCAAACATGGACAGAAGGATGACCCACAGCGAGGGAACTGGAAATGCCTGACCCACCTTGATTTAATGTAGAAGGAAGGATTCAAAGGCTTAGGGAGATTAGAATGATAGAGTGTATTTGTCATTTAAGACCTACACACCCACACTGGGAGGGTCCAGAGACATACATTTCACCAGTACTGTGAGAAATAAATTTGTGAGGGGAGCCCCAGCATCCTCGAAGAGCTCTGTGATTACTTTTCTCTATAGGCTAGACTTTACAGGGAGAGCCGCAACCATTCAATTGGAAAGCCTGAATGCAGTGGGAGTAATCGGATCTTGAGGTGGCAGGGGCCACGTAGTGGCACTCAGTCACCAAAGGCAAGGTGGACATGGTTATCATAATGGACAACAGAGTCAAAGCAGCAATCAAAATTGTCTGATTCTCACAGACCTATGGCATTGGCTAGTCCATCATGGTGTTCCTAGAAGTGAAATAGATAGGAAGCCTATTAAGTTCTTACTTAATCTGTATAATCAGGTCTACTTGGTTCTGCTATTGCTAGAGGCTTACAGGGTCTTCCCTGACCGTAGCGAAGGTGCCCCATCGCGGGTGGGAGAAAAAGGCCATTTTGGCTGTGTGTTGTCCACGCAGCTGACAGGAAGCAAATGTGTTCTCAAAACCTGAAGGCTCCAGCGACCTCTCTTACCACCGTCATGGCAGTCCCAGGTTCCAACAAGGACAGTGTTAGAGCAGGCTGTAAAAAATGTGGCTACCCTGGTCACTTGACTTTTGAATGCCACAATTTTCTCTGAGTAGACCCCAAAAGGGACATAGTTTTAGATGTCAGCAGTACAAGCAGTGAAGATAGTGATGAAGAGAATGAAGAACTGAATAAACTGCAGGCATTACAGGAAAAAAGAATAAATGAAGAAGGGGAAAAGAAAAAAGCAAAGAGAAAATCAAATTGAAAATAAAAGGAAAAGGTCTTATTCATCCAGTTCCACTGAAGAAGATACTTCAAAACAAAAGAAAGAAAAATATCAGAAGAAAGAAAAGAAAAAAGAAAAAAAGTAAATAAAAAAGGGGGAAACATCGCAAAAAGGAAAAAAAGAAGAGGAAAAAGGAAAAGCATTCTTCTACCCCTAATAGTTCGGAATTCTCCAAAAAGTAACTGAGACTTTGGCCTAAGCCATTAAATTTAAAAATTTGTGTTTAAAAATTATGTGCCCTTACTTGGAATTTGCTATATATTCTGTTTTGCAATAAATCTCGGTCTTTTCCATAAAAAAAAGAAAAATCTGGATAATCAGAAAAGTTCCAGGCCAAGTGACAAAAATCAAGCCTGAACCATGAGAATAGACAGTCATGGTCCCTCAGTCAGTTCCCAGACTTGAGCCAGTTTATAGGCCAAGAACCCTTCAATGAAGGGGAGGCTGGGTCCTCTTGAGGAAGGATCCCAGTACACTACCAAAGATTAATACTGTGATCTTTTTCCAAGCTTTCCCCCAGAGGCCTACAGCCTTTTACAAGGGGAACTGCACTGGGGAAAAGGAAAAAGTCAGACCTACTGGGGACTATTGAATACTGGCTCTGAACGACACTAATTCCGGAGGGCCCAAAACATCACTGTGGCACGCCAGTCAGACTAGGGGCTTATGGAGGTCAGGTGATCAATGGGGTTTCAGCTGAGGTCCGTCTCATGGTGGGCCCAGTGGGTCTGTGAACTCATCCCAATTAGCTATTTCCCAAGTTATGGAAGGCATAATTGGAATAGACATCCTCAGCAGCTGTCAGAATCCCCACATTGGTCCCCCAACCTGTGGAGTGAGGGCTATTATGGTGGGAAAGGCCATGTGGAAGCCTCTAGAACTGCCTCCACCTAAAAAAATAATAAACTCTAGCTTTACTTCTTGAACAAAAATGACAAAGTTTCAAAAGAAGAAAACTTTTTCTCTCTTTTACTCGTCTTCCTGCCTTGGACTTGGATGTGTTGAACAGCATTCGTAATCATGAAGAAAAGGTCAAGAAAATTATGGGGATGTCAGCATTGACATTTTAAATCACTGAACCAACTCCAACAACCACCTTCATCTATACCTTTTCATCAAAATGTGACTACCATAATTTGTTTAAGCCACTCCTATTAGGGTATCCTATTGGTATCTGCAATGGTACTTGCTGCCAAAAGTATTACTAACTGAGACACATTTATTTCATACACCTCAAAATGAACATAAGTGAACTCATGATCCTCTCCACTAAACTTCCTTTTCTTCCAGTTTCTCCCATCCCAGTAAAGGAACACCATCCAGTAGTCACCTGGACGGCTAAAAATAGTCCTTACCACATCTCCTCTGGCCCATCTCCAATGTAATCTCCAAAAGCAGCCATAGTAATGTTTTAAAGGAAACTTTTCTGATCATGTCTACCCCCTTGCTTAATATTCTCTAACAGCTTCCCACTTAACTGAAAATTAAGTCCAAACTCCATACAGGGTCTATAAGACCTTATGTGACGTGAATCTTACCCACCTCTCTATTATAGCTTCATGTCAACGTTGGTCCTCCTCCATCTCTAGACTAGCAATACTGACTTCCTTTTACTTTCTCATCCTCTTATACTCCTTTAAGATCCCTCTTTTGTCAGCCTAGTATACTTTTCTCCCAATCTTTGCCTCAGTAACTCTTCCTCATCACTCACATTGCAGCTTACACATCATTTTCTTAGTAAGTCTTCCATGGACCCCTGCCACTAGGTCAAATCCTTCATTGAATGCTGGAGAGCACCACGTTCACTTTAAGCATATATAACCTCTAATTACTTACTCCGTTTTTCTGCCAGACAGTAAGCTCCTGAGCACAGGCACTGTGTCTGTTTTCAAACAAAAGTCCTCATCCTCCCACAATCAACATTTTAAACATACATTAATTCTGAAGCTAACTTCTTCCTCTGGATGTGAGGGAGAAAATGTTCCTCCTCTTATCCCCTCACTTGTACTTTGGATTCCATCCCGCCTCACCTTCTCAAGTACTTTGAGACTTTGACTCTGCCCCCACACAGACACTTTTCAGAATCATTAGTCTCTCCCTCACCTCAACATCATTAATGTAAACATTTAAGCATCTCCTAGTGCATCTCATGTTAAAAAACAAAAAAGAAGCCTCAGTTGAGTCTACCTCTTCCTCCTGCTATTGTAGTATTTTTCTACTCTTCTCCATAGACAATTTCACTCTAAAGAGATGGGAAAAATTTTTGGATTTAGAAAATGCTGGGTGTTTGTGTGAATATAGAGCAAAGGCACAATCCCTGTAGACAGTAGAATTTAGATAGGTATTAGAAAAACCAAGTCAAATCAAATATGCCAATAATCTGTGATACAGCAGTTCCACTTCTAGGTGTATATCATAGAACAACATCTTTCCAATTGCTGCCTACGACACTATAGTGAATGTGTTGTGAAATCAGTTTGTGGGTTGTGACTACATTAAACAAGTCAACTAGAAGAAAATGGAATAGAAAATATTAGATTGCATTGCATGTCGTTAGGGTAAGTATCGTGTGAAAATTTTATTTCACTTACTTATATGTATGTGCTTATATGTGTCAGTACGTGTGTGCATGCATGCTTGTGTTCTCCAGGGCACAATACAAAATGTATTACTTTCTGGGGTTTCTGTCAGAAAAGCTTGCAAAACACTCTCTCCTGGAGAATCTCTTGAATATGTGCCAAAGGATATCTGTCTATACAAGACTGTTCACTCCAGTGTGGATCAAACACTGGGAAAGAGGCTGAGTAGCTTTCACAGAGAGTCCTGTTGAATGCACCCTATTATTAAGAGCCTCCTTCACAGTGGTGGCCCTTTGGTGAGCATTGACATGGGACACAAATATTCTCCAATTCTGGGCCCATTCGAAGAGGTCCATCCCCATACCTCCTCCTCAAACCTTCTCACCAATCTGCCAATCCTATTACTACTAAGTCCCCGATCATCCAGCCCAATCATTAACCACAGCCCATACATCAGTGTAGATCTTGGCTTCAGGCCTCTGTGCTTCTTGGGAGAATGGACAGTAAGATGTATTTATCAATGTTGGGCTCACTATGATGATTTCTTTTTCCCCACTGGACTTCGGGGACACACTTATTTGGGACTGTAATATCACTGCAATACATATCCACAGGGTCGCAGCACACCCTGTAAAGCCTTTCTTTAAACTAGGCTACAGAGTTTTTCTCCCCAGTCACCAAGTCACAAGAAACTCCCAATAAACCCATATGTCGGGTGTAGGTTGACGAACAGGTGACAGCATAAGGAGGAATAAAAGCCAAATATTGTATATGCCATTTCTCTTTGGTGATGGACGTCTACTGGTTACACTAGACTTTATGGCTTAGTGGATTAGTCAACACCCAGTTAATGATGGACAGCTCAGGTCACATGATCATCTGATTTCTCTTGGTCAGTCTCTACCAGGGCCAGTAGCAAGCTAGGATCAGTTTCCCAGAAAAGACAATAGTTACTTGCTGATGAAGGTATGGATTTGCTCCAACCCTAGGGTCCACTGACAGTTTTCTCTCATCAGGGATTACTACAGATTCCATAGGGCATCATGATCTGTTACAGACACTTCAAGCACCATTGGATCCCCTGGGTCATAAGGGCTTGGTGGCAGATATGCGTGAACTGCAGCCCGGGAAAATGGGAGAGCCTTCATTTACTCTGGGCCCTCACTGAATACTGGCCATTTTTCTTGTCACCTACAAAATGGGTTGGAGCAGGACACACAAAGTTGGCAAATTTTATTTTATCTTCAACATCTAAACTGGCCCACCAAGCATTGTGTCTCACTACTGGTAGGGGATGAAAACTGAAGCAACTTGGCCTCCACATTGGAGGGACTATCTTGACATGCCTCAAGTCACTGGACCCCTACCGGTTCCACAGAGGTGTCAGGCTTCTGTAATTTCAAAGGATTTAACTCAAAGCTTTTGGAATCTCATGAGTCTTTCCAAGATATCTAGGGTACCTGCTACTTCCTCGTCTCTAGGTCCTATCAGCATGATGTCATCAACAGAGTGGACTAGAATAATTCCCACTGGATGACGGTGTGGTTAAAATCTCCAAAGATTAAACTGCAGCTCAGACTTGGAAATATGATATATTTCCATATACTCTTACAGGACAGTAAACGTATAGAATTTTCTATGCTAAAGAAATCAAAGTGCTTTTAGTGTTCTCTGCTTGCTGGAATGTAGAAAAGAGTATTGATTTGCTCCAGTAAGGGGGTCACATCTGGGAAAGTAACTGCTGTGGAGTCACCACCTGGCTGTATTTATGATAATCCACATTCATGTTCCAAGGTCCATTGCACTGGCTAAAATTGGAATGGGAATGAGATATGAATTACTACCTCTGCATCTTTTAGTATTTTGGTGGTGGCACGAGATTTCTGATATTTCCACAGGCGTGTGATATTGCTATCACAATAGGTATAGTATCCTGGTAGGGAGGAAGGAGGAGAACATCTAGCGACTTCTTAGCCCTCCTTAGCACAATAGCTCTTACTCCACGGGTTAGCGAAGCAACATGGAGATTCTTCCAGTTTCTGAATAAGTGTGTGCATGTGCACGTATGCATGCGTGCGTGTGTGTTTGTAGTCCACAAATACCTTCAGGAACTAGAGAAACAACCATGAGATGAACTTTCTTCAAGATTTCATCCATCATCTGACCCTGATAAGCCTCCCTCTGACTGATGGACCATGGTGGCATTCTGCATTCCAAGGCATTAGAGTAGAGTCAATCGCCAGTAACCACTAAAGGTTTGGGTGTTTCCCTTTCTGCAGTGCAAATATACTTAACTAACTGGCCACAAGTTTCTTGAAGAAATACTAGAATGAAGGTTCACATTATATGTTTATGTTTGTTCCCTGACTTTCTCTTCACTTAAGGGAAGAGAAATTGGGTCTATGAATTGACTCAAGTCAGGGACTGAAATTCAATGGATGGTGGTTCAAATGACTCTTCTGTCAACAGACCTCTGCGGTTTTCGAAATTGTTGTATTTACACTGATAAAATATATTGGTTTGCAATGGGTTTTATTTCAGTTAGTTTCTTTGTTTACCATTTGTTCCTGCATCTCAGCTCTTCTGGGTACAATTTTCTTCCTCTTGAGGTACCTGTTTAAAAGTTCTTTCAGGCCGGGCGCAGTGGCTCACACCTGTAATCCTAGCACTCTGGGAGGCCGAGGCGGGCGGATCATTTGAGCTCAGGAGTTCGACACCAGCCTGAGCAAGAGCGAGATCCCGTCTCTACTAAAAATAGAAAGAAATTAGCTGGACAACTAAAAATATATAGAAAAAATTAGCTAGGCATGGTAGTGCATGCCTGTAGTCCCAGATACTCGGGAGACTGAGGGAGGAGGATCGCCTTAGCCCAGGAGTTTGAGGTTGCTGTGAGCTAGGCTGACACCACGGCACTCTAGCCTAGGTGACAGAGCAAGACCCTGTCTCACAAAAATTAAAATAAATAAATAAAAGTTCTTTCAGCTCATGTTTGTCTGAAAATTATTTTTATCTTGCTCTTGAATGATAGGGTAGCTGGGTATGTAATTCCAGACTGTTTTCTGACTTCTTTTATTCCTTGTGAAGTCTTTAGTCAGTTTAATTTCCATTCCATGGTGGTAATCGGCATTATCTCTCTGCCTGATTTTTCTTTGGTGTTCTGTAGTTTTACTATGATGTGTCTAGTTATAGATTTCTTTTTCATTTTTTATCCTGCCCATGGCTTGTACTTTATGAATCTGAGTCTTCAGCGATTCTGAAATATTCACAGCCATCAAATTTTAAAATATTCTTTTTAGACTCTTCTCCTGTAGCATATATTAGACATATGCTGGTCCTTTTTGGTCTCTTCTCCATGCCTCTTAAGCTCTGTTTCATAGTCTCCATCTTTATATCCCTTTGTGTTGTATTCTGATAATCACATCAACTCTGTCTTCTGTATCATCATGTCTCTCTTCAGGTTAATGTTCTGTTGAACCTGTATATTAGGTGTTTGTCTTCAGTGACTACAGTTTTCAATTCTGGAAGCTTTCTTTGATTCTTTTCACATCCAACTTTGAAAAATACTATCTTTCTCTTTTTCTTATTTTCGCGTGTCTTCTTTCATGTCTCTTACTTAAACATACTACCTCTTAGTCTCTATATGATAATTCTATTAACTGAAATTCCTAGGGGTCTAATTATGCTGTCTGTTGTTTCTGCTGACTCCTGCTCATGGGAGATTGTTTCTTCCTGTGTTTTGTGATTTTGGAATTTGAGCTCCTGTTTGGCATGGCCTTGTGGGAGTCCTGTGGAGCATGTCCCCCCAGAGATATTCTGTGTTTGTTTCTGCCAGTCAGACAGCCCAAGGTCTCACCAGCCTGAGAGCACCTTTAATGTTAATTTATCAGGCTGAAGGTCCTGGACCATGAAGATAGTATAAATTCTAACCAAAAATCGTATGTGATACAGGTTCATCTTTGTTTCCAACTCTCTACCAACAGTGGCTCTAAGGCCTTGTCTCTCATCCTCACATGGTCATTAAAACCCAAATGCCATGTTACCAAGACCAGTAACCCAACTCAGAAAAGCCATGGTGTCGGAGGGCGGAGCAAGATGGCGGATGAGAAACACTGCCAGACAGAGTGTCTCTGCAGAAAAGACAGCTTCTAGAAGAAATTAGAAGAAAGAAGCAGGCAGATGACTATACATCAGACAAGGGGGGGTACCGGAGACTATGGGAGACTCCACGGGAGGAGGTTGTGAGGAGAACTGGAAGGAGAGACCTCCCAAGCAGCTTGGAGACCAGCAGCAAGACTAGGTGGAGTGGTTAACTTTCCCCTCCCTTGCATCTTAGACTGCTGGCGGGCTCCCCAGTGGTTGGAGAGACCTGCGGACACCAGCCCAGAGATGGCCGCCGCCAGTGAGCGGTAAGACTGTAGCAGACACGGCACCAGGCTCCCAACTCCCTCGGGGCACCTCCGTGTGCACAGTCCCGACCGCGCGGCAGGCACCATATTGCTACACTCTACCCTCTCCCGTCCCTGTCCGCGGCTGCCGAGAGAGACAATATAGCCACCAGCTGGAAGCATCTCCAGGGAACGGGATCTTCTCTTTTGGGGCCCTACAGCTGACTGACGGGTACTCAGATGGTAAGCTCCCTACGCGCCAGCCCTCACAGGTGCTGCTGGCCTGGTGATTCCAGGAGAACGGAGCACACTCTGAGGCTGAGAGACATCGACCCAGCCAAGGTTCCTCACGGGGGAATTAGGACTGGCACTCCTCTCCCTGGTGGGGTCAGGGATTGAACTCTGGGGCCCAGAGGTCAGACCTGCAGACCAGATCCCTCGCACCCAGCTCTCGCATTGCCCAGGGCACAAAAGGGATATTTTGGAACAAACCTACTAAGGTGTGTGTGCCTTCAGGGGCAGATCAGCGTACTTGAGGGCAACCCTCCTCCCAAAGGGGGGCCGTGTGCCCAGACCAGGTGGCAACCTTGCGCAGGGAAATTCCTGGCCTGCATCACAGCCAGGGGAGACCTGGTGGCGTAACGTCTGGCCTGCTGGCAAAGGCCCAGGAGAAGCCGCAGAGTTGGGGAGGGTGGAAAGGAGCGAGGCCTGCTCAAGACTGCAGGTCTCAGACAGCCCCACCCACATGCGCAGACTATCTGACTGAGTGAGGCCATCCCAGCCCCTCCCTGACAGCTTTTCCGGGAAGCAGAGAACAGAACTTTGACCCCTGCTAACAGCATTTGTGGTGCTTGAGGGCAGGCTTACCAACCCAGCTCCGCCCAGACTCACTCGCAGAACAGCCCTCACTGAGGTAGAGAATAAGGACACACCTGGAAGTCCCAGGGCCCCACCCCCACCTGAGGCACTAGAGTGCCTCTCCAGAGAAATAAGAGATGGTTACAGGACCCAAAAACAGGAGCGTAGCCTCTCCTCTGAGCAAACGCCACCTACTGACAGGGAGGCCATTCTGCACACTCTTTTACGGCATCTAGTGACTCATCATACAGGGTGTGGTCGAATCTCACCCTCAAACACCACCTACTGTCTCAGAGACTAAACAGGGCGTGTCATTATCCAAACAAAAACCTAAAAGCAAGAAGCAACAGCTGCTCCAGATGGGAAGAAATCAGCAAAGGAACTATGGAAATATGAAGACCCAAACAGAAAGCACACCACCAAAGAGGAACCCCAGCCCCTTAGAAATGGACAGCACCAAAATCAGACCACTAAAATTACAGAAGAAGAATTTTGAGCATGGATCGTCAGAAAATTCAATGACTTGCAAGAACAACTGGATAACCAAGACAAAGAAAATGCAAAAAGATTCTAGGACCTGAAACAAAAATTCACAAAAGAAATTGAAATAATAAAGAAAAATCTAACCAAACTCCTGAAAATGAAGAATCAATTCAGGGAACTACAAAGCATAGTGGAAAGCCTCAAGAACAGGGTAGATCAAACAGAAGAAAGAATCTAGAGATTGAAGATAACACCTTCCAGTTAAATAAATCAGTCACAGAGATAGAGCAGATAAACAAGAGAAAAGAGCAAAGCCTACAAGAGATGTGGGATTATGTGAAGAACCCTAATGTGAGGGTTATAGGGTTACCCAAAGGGGAAGAAGAAAACACGCAAGGGTTGGATAAGCTATTTGAAGACATAATAGAGGAAAATTTCCCAAGCCTTGATAAAAATCTCAATATACAAGTTCAAGAAGCTCAAAGGACCCCTGGGAGACTCAATGCAAACAGGAAAACATCACAACATGCAGTCACTGACCAAAACATCAACTAAAGAGGCTCTTCTGTGAGCTGTAAGATGAAAGAAGCAAGAAGCATACAAAGGAAAGCCAATCTGAATAACACCAGACTTCTCTACTGAAACTTTACAAGCATGGAGAGACTGGGGCCCCATTCTTACTCTTCTGAAACAGAATAATGCCCAGCCTAGAATCTTATTCCCTGCAAAACTAAGTTTTGTATGCCAAGGAGAAATAAAGACATTCTCAGATAAGCAAAGACTGAAGCAATTCACCAAGACAAGACCAGCCTCCAAGAAGTACTCAAAACAGTGTTACCCACGGACCAGCACAGTAAACACTCACGAATGTAAATCTACTCAAAAGCTAAAGATCAAAGCCCAGATACCACAATGGCTCAAGAGAGAAAACAAACCAACACACTTCAACCCAACATAATGAACAGAAATCTTCCCCACCTATCAGTTATCTCAATAAATGTGAATGGCTTGAACTCCCCACTCAAGCAACATAGGCTGGCTGAATGGATAAAAAAAAAATACAAGCCAAGTATCTGCTGCCTTCAGGAAACACATCTAACCTGCAAGGATGCAGTTGGACTAAAGGTAAAGGGGTGGAGAACAATATTTCAAGCAAATGGAAGCCAAAAGAAAGCTGGCATGGCAGTGCTGATTACAGATAACTTAGTTTTTAAATCAACAAAAGTAATAAAAGACAAAGAAGGTCACTATATAATGGTGAAGGGTACAATTCAACAAGAGACATAACAATTCTAAATATATATGCAGCCAACCTAGGTGCATCGAGATTCATAAAGCAAACTCTACTTGATCTAAACAAATGGATAAACAACAACA
>VBSM01003162.1:2861365-2871412 GCA_008086735.1 Cheirogaleus medius
ACATATAAAAAAATGCTCATCATCTCTAATCATCAGAAAAATGCAAATCAAAACAACAATGAGATACCAACTAACCCCAGTGAGAATGGCCTATATCGAGAAATCCTAAAACAACAAATGCTGGCGAGGATGTGGAGAGACAGGAACTCTCTTACACTGCTGGTGGGACTGCAAATTAGTGCAACCTTTGTGGAAAAGAATTTGGAGATACCTCAAGCAGCTACAAATAGAAATACCATTCGACCCAGCAATAGCATTGTTGGGCATCTAACCAAAAGAGCATAAGTCATCCTATTATAAAGGCATCTGCACCTGTATGTTTGTGGCAGCACAATTCACTATTGCACGGTCATGGAAACAACCCAAGTGCCTGTCAATTCATGAGTGGATAACTAAAATGTGGTATATGCTCACAATGGAATATTACTCAATTCTAAGAAATGACAGTAGCTAAGAGTGTTTATGCTATCCTGGATTAAGCTTAAGCCCGTTATCCAAAGCAGGCGACACAAGAAATGGAAAATGGGCTCCACATCTACTCGCCATCAAATTGGTACTGACTGATTAAAACTATGATAGTCAAATGGTGGTAATGTTCACCAGGGTTTTGGGAGTGGGGGCAAGACCCACATCATTGGTATGTGGCGAGCATTGTCGGGGGGAAGGGCATACCTCTAACCCTTCTTAGGGAGAGGCAAAGTTATACAATGCATCCAAAATGTAAAAAAAAAAAAAATCTTTTGTCGGATGGAGGGCAGGCGGGAGGTGGGAGGAAGTTTAGAGTTACATAATATGTGCCGTGTGCGCCACCTGGGGATTGGACTCGCTTGAAGCTCTGGCATGAGGGGTGGAGGGATGGTAGGGGCTATGTATGTAACCCTAACAATATTTGTACCCCCATTATATGATGAAAGAAAAGGATTTAAAAAAAGACATTTTATGAAGCCAACGTCACTCTGATACCAAAACCAAGAAAGGACTCAACAAAAAAAGAAAACTACAGACCAATATCCTTTATGAATATACATGTAAAAATTCTCAGTACAAGCGTAACAAATTGAATTCAGCTGTTCATCAAAAAAATAATCCATCACACCAAGTGTGCATCATTCCAGAGATGCAGGGTATGTTCAATGTATGTAAATGTATAAATGTAATTCACCACATAAATAGAAGTAAAAACAAAGACCATATGATCTTAGTAGACACAGAAAAAGGATTCAACAAAATTCAGCACCTTTTATGATAAGAATGCTTAACACAATATTCATAGATGGGACTTACCTCACAATGATAAAAGCCATATATGACAAACCCACAACCTACATCATAGTGAATGGGAAAAAATGGAAAGCATTCCCGCTTGGAACTGGAACCAGACAAGGTTGCCCTCTATCACCATTTCTAATCAACATAATGCTGGAAGTCCTAGCCAGAGCAATCAGAGAAGAGAAGGAAATCAAGGGCATCCAAGTGGGGGCAGAAGAAGCCAAATTATTGCTCTTTTCTGATGATGTGATCTTATATCTAGAAAACCCCAAAGATTCTGCCTAGAGACTACTGGAGTTCATAAGTAAATTCAGCAGTATCAGGTTACAAAATCAATGTACACAAATCAGTAGTATTCATGTACACCAACAACAGTCAAACTGAAAACCAAATCAGACTCAATACCTTTCTCAATAGCGATAAAGAAAATAAAATACCTGCAAATATATTTAAGAGGTGAAATACTTCTCCAAGTAGAACTATGAAACACTAAAGAAGGAAATAGCAGAGGACATAAACAGATGGAAAACCACACCATGCTCATGGATCAGCAGAATCAACATTGTTAAAATGTCTATATTACCCAAAGTGATCTACAGATTTAAAGTGATCCCTATTAAAATATCAACATCATTTTTCACAGATCTAGAAAAAATAATTCTATGCTTCATATGGAACCAGAGAAGACCGTGTATAGCTAAAGCAACCTTCAGCAAAAAGAACAAATTGCGAGGCATCCATTTACCAGACTGAAGCTACACTACAAGGCTATAGTATTCAAAACAGCATAGGACTGGCACAAGAACAGAGACATAGATCAATGGAATAGCATTGAGAACCCAGATATAAAACCATCCTCATATAGCCATCTGATCTTTGACAAAGCAGACCAAAACATACACTGGGGAAAAGAATCCCTACACAATAAACAGTTTGGGAACACTGGATAGCCACATGTAGAAGACTGAAACAGGATTTGCACCTCTCACCTTTCACAAAAATCAACTCATGATGGATAACAGACTTAAACCTAGGGCGTGAAACTATAAAATTATAGAAGGTAATGTTGGAAAAACTCTTCTAGACATTGGCCTAGGTAAAGAATTTATGAAGAGGACCCCGAAAGCAATCACAGTAACAACAAAAATAAGTATGAGTCCTGATCAAATTAAAAAGCTTCTGCTCAGCCAAGGAAACTACCATTAGAGCAAAAAGACAACCTACAGAATGGGAGAAAATATTTGCATGCCATACATCTTATAAAGGGCTAATAACTAGCATCTATATAGAACTCGGGAAAGTCAGCAAGAAAAAATCTAACAACCCCGTTAAAAAGTAAGCAAGGACATGAACAGAAACTTCAAAAGAAGATAGACTTATGACCAACAAACATACGAAAAATTGCTCAACATCTCTAATCATCAGGGAAATGCAAACCAATACCACAATGAGATATCACTTTACTTCAGTGAGAATGGCTTTTATCCAAAAGTCCCAAAGGAACAAATGTTGGCATGAATGTGGTGAGATATGAACACTCATACACTTTTTGTGGGACTGAAAACTAGTACAACCTCTATGGAAAGTTGTATGGGGATACTGCAAAGAACTAAAAGTAGAAGTACCATTTGCTCCGGCAATCCCACTACAGGGTATCTACCCAAAGGAAAAAAAGACATTCTATAAAAAAGACATCTGCATTCGAATGTTGATACCAGCACAATTCACAATTGCAAAGATGTGAAAACAACCCAAGTGTTCATCAGTACATGAGTGGATTAATAAAATATGGTATATGTATACCATGGAGTACTACTCAGTTATAAAAAATATGATGAACTACCTATTGTATTATCCTGAATGGAGCTGGATCGCATTCTTCTAAGTATCACAAGAATGGAAAAACAAACACCACATGTACTCACCATTAAATTGATACTAATTGATCAGCACTCATGTGCATATATGGGAAATAATATTTATAGGGTGTCGGGCAGGTGGAAGGTGGGGGCAGGGGATGGGTAAATTCGCACCTAACAGATGCGGTACACACTGTCTGGGGGATGGGCATGCTTGTAGCTCTGATTTGGGCGGTGCAAAGGCAATTTATGTAACCAAAGTGTTTGTATCTCCATAATATTCGGAAATTTTCAAAAAATGGAAAAAAAAAGAAATTTATTGAGACTTGTGACCTAAAATATGGTTTATTCTGGAGCATGTTCCATAGGCTGATGAAAAGAATCTGTAGTCTTCAGCAGTTGGATAAAATGTTCTGTAAATGTCTGTTAAGAATATGTGGTCTAGTGTATAATTTGATGTTTCTTGTTGATTTTCTGTCTGGATGATCGGTCCTTTACTGAGAGTGGGGTGTTGCAGTCTATCTCTCCCTTTAGATCTATTACTGTTTGTTTTATATACTTGGAAGCTCTGGTGTTGGGTACACAGATATTTATAATTGCTATATCCTCTTGTGAATTGACCCCTTTATCATTATATAATGACCTTCTTTGTGTCTTTTTACAGTCTTTGACTTATAGTCTATTTTATCTGATCTATGTATAGGTAATCGTGCTCTTTTTTGGTTTCCACTTGCATGGAATATCTTTATCCACCCCTTCACTTTCAGTCTACATGTGTCTTTGTAGACAAAGTGAGTTTACTCTAGGGAGCATATAGTTGGTTCTTATTTCTTTATCCATTCAGCCACTCTATGTCTATTAATTGGAGAATTGAGTCTATTTACATTCAGCATTATTTTTGATAAGTTTTACTGTCATTTTGTTACTTTTTTCTGGTTGTTTTATGATTCCTCTCTTTTTTCCTTTCTTACTGTCATCCTTTGTAGTTAAGTAGTATAATTTAATTTGTTGCTTTTTATTTTTAGTGTATCTATTATAGGCTTTTGCATTGTAGTTACCATGAGGCTTACAAAAAACATCTTATAGATATAAAAAGTTATTTTAAAGAGATAAAAACTTATCTGAGATCACAATAATGAATAAAAACAAAGAGAAAGCTAAAAAAAACCTCTACACTTTGACTCCACCTCCCACACATTTTGCCTTTCATTTGTCTCAATTTACATAATTTTATATTGGTTATCTCTTAACAGGTTACTGTAGTTATTGTTTTGATAGATTTATATAGAAGCATAAAAGGCTTCATACTAGAGTTATGAGTGGATTGCACACCACGATTACAATACTGCAATATTCTGGGATCGTCTTTGTACTTAATTTTACCAGTGGGTTTTATATCTTCAAATGTTTTCTTTCTAAAGATTAGTGGGTTTTTTTCTTTAAGATTGAAGAACTAGCATTTCTCTAGCATTTCTTGTAAGACAGGTCTTATGTTGGTGAATTTTCTTAGCTTTTGTTTTGGAAAGACATTATCTCTCCTTCGTATATGAATAATCACTTTGCTGGATACAGTGGCCTTGGGTGGCCTTTTTTTTTTTTTTCTTTTAGTGCATTGAAAATTTCATTCCACTGCCTCCTGGCCACTATGGTTCTTTTGAGAAGTGTGTTGACAGATGAATTGGAGGTCCTTTATGTTATTTGCTTCTTTTCTCTTGCTTCTTTTAGGATTTCCTTTGTCCTTGACTTTTGAGATTTTTATTATTATGTGGCTTGAGGCAGTCTTATGTGGGTTGAATGTGTTTGATGTTCTCTGACCTTCCTCTACCTGAGTGTTGATACCTTTCTAATTTCTGGAAAGTTTTCTGTTATTATTTCTTTGAATCAGCTTTATACCTCTTGCTCTTGCTCAACTCTCTCTTGAAAACCAATAATTCTTATATTTGGTCTTTTGAGGTAATTTTCTATATCCTGTAGGTGACCTTCATTCTTTTTCATTCTTTTTCCTTCTCTGACAATGTAATTTCAAATAGCTTGTCTTTTATCTCACTGTTTCTTTCCTTTGCCTGATCCATTCTGTTGTTGAGAGCCCCCAATTTTTCAGTTCAGCAAATGTATTTCTCAGTTCCAACATCTGTTTGATTTTTAAAAATCTCTTTGTTAAATTCCCATGATAAATTTCTGAATTGCTTTTCTGTGTTATTTTGGATATAACTCAGTTTCCTTAAAACCGCTATTTTGAATTTTGGTCAGAAAGCTCACACCTCATTGTCTGATTAGGGTCAGTCATTGGTTCCTTATTTAGTCCGTTTGAGGGCATCATGGTTCTCTGTTTGCTGTTGTTCTTGTGGATTTACAACTATTTCTTTGTATTGAAGGATTAGTTATTTATTATAGTCTCTATGGCTGTCGTGTTTTGGTTGTTATTGGGTATGTTTGCTTAGAGATTCTTTTTAATTTATCTGTTGAATTTCTTATATTTTTTTCTGCTAGGTCACTGCCTCCTTTTTGACCCTAGATGGCATCTTAAGTACAGGTTTGCCTTGGCTCTAGCAGATGATTGAAGTGCTGCCTGTTGGGATAAGGGAAGTTTCAAAGGGGATATTCTGTCAGTGTAGAAATTCTAGCTAGGAGTTCATGCCCTGTGGAGCATAACTCCTCCAGCATGGTGCTGCTGATAGCCACTCTGATTTGGCATTTCCTTTAGCCAAGATACAGAGCAGAGTTTTTTGGGATAGGAATAGTAGTATTGCCTCCCCTCCTTGCCTCTGGCTGTCTTCAGGGATATGTCTCCCTTCAGGCACTCACAATGCTTCTCATGGGTTGAGGCATGGACAGAGCTCCTTCCAGGGAACCTAAGGTGGTGGGCAAGCTGGTTGTCCATCTCAATCTCACTTTTTCCAGTATAGAAACCATGAGTCCAGGGTAATTTTTTGTGTGCTTGGTGCTGGGAAGATTGGAGGGAGGAGCGTTACAGATATGGAAATCAAATTCTCTTACCATATGCTTGGATTTTTTTCAGTTTTCTTTGGCCCTAGGAACTGATTCATCCTCCTATTTGACATTTGGAATATTGCTGGTGATACTCTTGGCACAGTATATGTGTGTGTGTGTATATATATATATATATATAATTTTCTGTAGCAGAGGCAGTTATAAGAGGAAAGTTTATAGCAATAAACACGTACATGAAGAAAAAAGAAAGATCTCAAATAAACAACCTAACCTTACATCACAAAGAATGAGAAGAATGAACTAATCTCAAGTTAGTAGAAGGAAGGATACAATAAAGATCAGAGCAGAAATAAAGGAAATAGAGCCTAGAAAAGCAATAGAAAAAAATCAATAAAACTAAGAGGCAGTTTTGTGAAAAGCTAAATAAAATAAACAAATCTTCAGCTAGATTAAGAAAAAAGAAATTCGGCAATGAAAGAGCAGACATTACAACTGATACCAAAGAAATATAAAGGATTATAAGAGACTGCTATGAACAATTATTTGCCAACAAACTGTATAACTGAAAAGAAATATATAAATTCCTAGAAACATACAACCTACCAAAACTGAATTGTGAAAAGGTAGAAAATCTGAACAGACCAACAAATAAAGAGATTGAATCAGTAATCAAAAATCTCCCAACACAGAAAAGCCCAGGACCTGATTGCTTCACTGGTGAATTCTACCAAACATTTAAAGAATCAATTCTTCTCAAACTCTTCCAAAAAGTTGAGGAGAAGGAAACATTTCAAAACTCATTTGACAAGGCCAACATTATGCTGATATTGAAGCCAAAGACATCATAAGGAAAGAAAACTAGAAGCCAATATATCCCTGATGAACCTAGAGGCAAAAATCCTCAACAAAATACTAGTGAAACCAACTTAACAACACATTAAAAGGATCATTCACCATGATCGAGTGGGATTATCCATATAATCTTTATCACGCATCATACACAAAAATCAGTTCAAAATGCATTAAAGACTTAGATATAAGAACTGAAACCATAAAACTCCTAGAAGAAAACAAAGAAAAACCTTCATGACATGGTTCTTGTCAATTATTTTTTGGATATAACACCAAAAGCACAGGCAACGAAGGCAAAAATAAATAAGTGGGACTACATCAAACTAAAATGTTTCTGCATAGAAAAGGAACCCCTTAAATATATATGATAAAAATGGATGAATGTCACTGAAAAGTTACTGACATCAAAAATGGATAAATGGGCTGGGCATGGTGGCTCACGCCTGTAATCCTAGCATTCTGGGAGGCCGAGGCAGGAGGATTGCTTGAGGTCAGGAGTTCAAGACTAGCCTGAGCAAGAGTGAGACATCATCTCTACTAAAAATAGAAAACATTAGTTGGGCATGTTGGTGCATGCTTGTAGTCTCAGCTACTCGGGAGACTGAGGTAAGGAGGATCGCTTGAACCTAGGAGTTTGAGGCTGTTGTGAGCTAGGCTGACACCACTGCACTTGAGCCCAGATGACAGAGCAAGACTCTGTCTCAAAAAGAAAAAAAAAAGAATGGATAAATGACTGAATTAGCTGACTTAAAATTTTAAGAAAATTTGGCAAAATTAACTTGCATCCTACCTACCACCCAGACACAACCAGTGTTAGCATCTCGTGTATTTAGTCTGTATTTTAGGCCTTAAAAAATAAACAAAACATATTTGGAATCATGCTGTATGGCCAATTATATGCTGTAATTTTCATGTAAATATTTTTCCATTAAAATTTTACAAACATTTAAATGGCTGGAAAATATTCCATTGAATAGATATACTTATGGAATTCCTTTCTGTGTGGGTTTTGGCATTTCTTTTTTTTTTTCTTCTTTAAATTTATTTGACCATGTTTTAGGTTTGATTTTCTCTGTGTCTTATTTTGGGAGATAATGTAAAGAAAGACTGTTGTTTGAAAGAGGTTAGGAAAAATAGGTAGCCTTTTGGGAAGCAATAATATTTGAGGGGAATTTTGGAATATGTAACACATACACAGGATAAAACCTTGAAATGACATAAGAAAGTATGCAGTGAAAACTAAATTTCTTTCTCATCTTCAGTTCCCCTGTTCTCCCTTGGGGATCACCACTGTTATCACTTCCTAATATGGCCTTTGTGAGGATATTCCAAGCCTGTACAAGGGGGTGTGTGTGTTTGTGTATGTTTCTTTTTATATTTTTATTTTGAAAATGCCAGGCCTACTCAAAAGTTCCAAGAATAGCACAAAGAACTCCTGTATGCTCTTCACCCAGATCCCGCAAATGTTAACATTTTATCACATTTATAACATGTTATCACATTTATCCTACTTTATTTATCCTTCTGTCATGAACTGGTTGAGGGTTAGTTGGAAGTCAGTGGCAGACATGATGCCCATTACCCTTAAATACTTTTGAGTGTATTTTCTAAAGCAATGAATTATCTTACATAAGCACAGAGACATTATCAAAATCAGAAAACTGAAAAGGATATAACTATTAAATATATAATCTACAGACCTTATTCAGAACTCACCAATTTTCTTAACAACATTCTTTATAGCAAAAGAAAACACCAAATCATGTACATTTAGCTGTCTTATCTCTTTAGTTTCCTACAATCTGAAACAGTTCCTCAGTTTTCCTTTGTGTTTCATGACACTGACATTTTTGAAGAGTGCAGGCTGGTTATTTTCAGACTGTACCTGAATCTGAGTTTGTCTGTTGTTTCCTCATGATTAGACTCAAATTATGCATTTTTGTATGAATATCACAGAAGTGATGCTGTGTCCTTTTCAGTGCATCATATCAGGAAGCACATGATATCTAATTGTTCCATTAATTTTGATCCTAACTTTGATCCCTAAGGTAGTGTCCACCAGGTTTCTCCTCTGTAAAGTTACTGTAATTAGGAGTATCTTGTGGACAGATGCATTGTGCTTATGTAAATATACTGTTGTTCAAATTTTCACCCACCAGTTTGAGCATTCACTGATGATTCTCACCTGAAATAACTATTATGGCCAAGGTTTCCCAATGGTGAGTTTCAAATGCCACAATTCTTCTGACATATATTAGTTGGCTTTCCAGTGTAAAGGAGCACTTTCCCTACTATATTTATTTATTTATATCCTCATAGACTCATGGCTGTTGTCTTGGCCCATTTTTTGTTGTAATAACAGAATACTTGAGGCAGGGTAATTTATAAAGGAAAGAGGTTTATTTACTTCATAGTTCTGCAGGCTGGAAGTTCCATGGCATGGCCCTGCCTTCTGATAAGGGCTTTCATGCTATGTCATAACATAGCGGAGAAGGTCAAAGAGGAAGGGGACATGTACAAAGAGACAAAACCCAGGGAGCATCCTGGCTTTATAACAACCCACTCTCAGAGGAATTAATTCATCCCCATGAGAACTAATGCAGTGTTGCCAGAACAAGAACTCACTCACTACCTCGAGAATAAGAACAGCACCAAGACACTCATGAGGGATTCAACCCCAAAACCCAAACATTTCCCATTATACCTCACATCCCAACATTGCCACATTGGGGATCAAATTTCAAAGCGAGTTTTTGTGGGACAAACAAACCATATCCAAACCATGGCAGTTGTTTGTTTTACTCAATGGGTTATAACACATTAACATCATTTTTTATTTTGATGTTCAAATGCCCTACATTTGACCAGCAGGAAGCACTCCTAGCTCTTGTCTTTTCACATATCTCCATCTTTGAGCACTTCCTTATTTTCCAGCACCACAAGATGCTCCAGGCCCATTTTGTACTTTCACTACCCCAGCCCTGGAATTAGCCATTTTACCAAGGAGCCCTTATTCTTTTTGGTAGGGAGAATTTAACCACTTCGGTACAGCGCTCACCGACCGCAAAACCTTGCCCACAGCCGGCACTCATAGTCCGCACGATAGTTTGTGCTG
>VBSM01003162.1:2871512-2885794 GCA_008086735.1 Cheirogaleus medius
TGAGTACTAGGCTTTATGGCTACATTTTAAGTGTTTTTTTTTTTTTTAATTTGGAAAAAAAAGGCTGAAGCCACACTACTGACAACCAAATGCTCTTTGTTGGAAGTGTTGAAAGATATGCAATATATACTTATAAAAGTTGTTGATGTCTTCTGAAATCAAGCTGTACCTTGGGATGTGGTACCACAGAGATTCAGGGGAAGGAGCAGAATTGGAGGTGATTGACAGTGTTGCTGGGCTGGAACAAGTAAAAGGATAATAACAGCTTATAACTTCCATTTAGTGAGAACTTACTGTGTGCCAGAGAGTGTGCTGGGAGATTTACAAACATTTTCTCTGGTCCCTATAGTAATTCTGGAAGGTGGAATGAGGTTGACTGACTAGCTGGTAATAACTGAGCCAGGATAAGAACGCAAAGAAGAAGAAAGATGATGAGAGAAGCCATTGAGGAAGAAAAACAGTATATTTCTGGGTTTTGGAGAAGGCACATTGGTGTAATAGGTTAGGAATTTGAAGACTAAGGCTCTAGTCCCAGCTCTGCCATCCACTAATTGTGAGATCTGGGGTGGCCACACAGACTATTTGAACCTTAGTTTTGTTGCCTGGCTACTTCACTGAGCTCTTAAGAGAATGAAATTAAATAATGACTCCAAAAGCAGATGTGTAAACCATGAAGTGCTACACAAGTGGAAATGGTTACTATTTAACTGGACCTATAAGACTGGAGACTCCTCTTCCACCACAGAGACCATAATTCTCTTGAAAATGCAATTGGTCTAGGTTACAGGACCTGTGTCCTTTCTTGCCCCATGTGCCAGAGGATTCTAAAACATTCTTTTGGCTGGGCACGGTGGCTCATGCCTGTAATCCTAGCACTCTGGGAGGCCGAGGTGGGTGGATCGTTTGAGCTGAGTTTGAGTTCGAGACCAACCTGAGCGAGAGCGAGACCCCCGTCTCTACTAAAAAATAGAAAAAATTAGCCAGGCATGGTGGTGCATGCTTGTAGTTCCAGCTACTTGGGAGGCTGAGACAGGAGGATCACTTGAGACAAGGAGTTGGAGGTTGCTGTGAGCTAGGCTGATGCCACAGCACTCTAACCCGGGCAACAGAGTGAGACTCTTGTCTCAAAAAACAAACAAATAAACAAAATATTCTTTTGGTAAATTTTGAGTTGACTAATGCTACCAAACCTTACAAATAACTTACATTTCTTAGCAACTGTGGCACGTAGCCTCTAAGATGGGCCCCAGTTATCTTTGACTGTTGGTATCCACACCCTTGTATAATCCCCTCCCTTTGCATGTGGGCTGACCTAGGGACTTGCTTCAAATCAATAGAATGTGGCAAAGGTGAGAGGATGTCACATGGGGATTTAACCACATATAACTGTTCAAAGTATATCTCTTTAGCAGAATAAATATCCAAAAATAACCAGGAAAATTCTGAAAAGGAAGAATAATGGGTAAAAACCAGTCTTATCACTTATTGAAAGACATTGTAAGGCTATAGGACTTAAAACACAGTAGTATTCATTCAAAATTGACAACTAAATTAATGGAACACAGTAGAATGTTCAGAAAAATTCAGTCCATGGAGAATTTAGTACATTAAAATAATATCTTAACTCATTAGTGAAAAGATGGATTATGTAATAAATAATATTGGGATAATTGGCTTGTGATTTGGTGAAAAACAAAGTTGAATCTCTATCTCATTGCTTACATCAAAATAAATTCCAGGTGTATCAAAAATATAAATGTTCAAAATCTACCCATACTTTATTCATAATTTCCAAAAAATGGAAAACCTAAAAGTCCATCAGCAGCTGAATGGATAAACAAATTATGGTACAGCCACACTATGGAGAAATATTCAGCAATCAAAAGGAATGGACTCTTGATACATACAATAACTGGTACAAATCTCAAAATCATCATGCTGAGTGAATGAAGCCAGACGAAAGGGACCACATACTGTATGATTCCATTTTTATTAAATATATTGTTCAAGAGCAGGTAAAATTAATCTATGCTGATAGAAGTCAGAATAATTTCACTTTTGGGAGAAGGTTGATATTGAAAGGTCATTAGGATATTAGGATGATGGAAATGTTCTATATCTTGAGAGAGATGTGGGTGACATGGGTTCATGCTTTTGTCAAAACAGATTGAACTTTTCACTTAAGATCTGAGCATTTCATTGTATATAAATTATACCTCAATTAAAAAGTTATTAGCTTTAATGACACTCATAAAATCTTAGAAGAAAATACGAATAAATCTTTTTGTACTCCAGAGTGAGGAAGGCCTTTCTCAATGCGATACAAAACCCAGAAACTATGAAAGAAATGATAAATAATATTTTCAGTTTATTTTTTATTTTATTGAATTCATAATAAATTAACATGGTATGGTAGGGTGAATCATGATTCCCCAAAGATATTCATGTCTTAATCCCCAAGACCTGTAAATATGTACTTTACCTGGACAGGGGATTTTGCAGATGCGGTTAAGGATGTTGATATGGGGAAATGATTATCAATTATCAGTGTGGGCCCAATGTAATCGCAAGGGTCTTTATGACAGGGATGGAAGAGGGTCAGAGAAAACAGAGAAGGCAATGTGATGATGGAAGCAGAGTCAGACAAGGAAACAATGGAAACAGACATCAGAGAAGAGAGAGGTTTCAAGATGCTATGCTGCTGGCTTTGAAGAGGGAGTATCTTAGTCCTTTTTGTGCTGCTATAATAGAATACCCAAGACTGGATAATTTATAAAGAACAGAGATTTATTTCCTACAATTCTGCAGGTTGAGAAGTCCAAGATTGAGGGGCCTGCATCTGGAGAGGGTCTTCTTGCTGTGTCATCCCATGGGGGAAGGCAGAAGGGCAAGAGAGCATAGGTGACAGAAAAAGAAAGGGGTGGCCAAACTATTATTTTTTCAAGAACCCACTCTCATGATAACTAATCTACTCACATGATATTGGAATTAATCCCTTCATGAGGGCAGAGCCCTTATGACTTGATCACCTCTTAAAGTTCCCACCTCTCAACACTGTTGCATTGAGGATGAAGTTTCCAAAACATGAACTTTGGGGGAAACATTCAAACTATAAAAGAAAGGAAGGAGCCATGAGCCAAGGAATGCAGGCAGCCTCTTTAAGGTGGAAAAGCAAGGAATGGATTCTCCTCTAGAGCCTCCAGAAGGAACACAGCCTTTGATTTTAGTCCTATAAGGTCCATTTCAGACTTCTGACTTTCAGAACAATAAGATGATAAATTTTTACTGTTTTAAGCCACTAAATTTGTAGTGATTTGTTACAGAAGCAATAGGAAACTAATATATATAGTTCAAAAATCAAAGCTATATAAAAAGGCATATGCTGAGAAATATCACTCACACCCCATCCCCTCTACCTGTTCCTCTTAAATCCTATAGGTAACTGTTTTATTAATTTCTTATTCATCCAGTATGTCTTTTTATTAAACAATAGAAATTTATTTTATCATAGTTCTGGAGGGTAGAAAATCCAAGATGTAGGTTCCAGCAGCATTCAATTTCTGGTGAGGGTTATCTTCCTAGCTTGCAGATGGCCATTTTGTCCTCACATGGCCTTCCCTTAGTATAGACATATAGTCCAATTTTATGAGCTAGGAAGGCTCCTATTGCTGTGTGATGGGGATGTGAATGAGGGTCCCTTTCTACAACCCAAAGCTTATGTTGTTGATTCTTGATGAGTTATCAATAAAATAGCTAACTGAAGATGTAGAATGCAGAGGTGTCAGTCAATCCAATATATTTTTGCCCATGTTTTCAGGTGTCTGGGAACAACTGAGACATGGAGACATAGTTGAACCAATCATCCACAGATGACTTTGTCCTCTTGGTCATCTTCTCCCACAGTCCAACTTACCTTGTTCTTTTATCTAGTTTCCTTATGTAAATATGAGAAAATATGAATATTTATTCCTATTCCCTCCTTTATTACATGAATGGTAACATACTATACTATACCTCACTTTTTTCAATTAATGATATAAGGCTAAATAAATTTAACTTCATAAAAATGTACACTTCTGTTTAGTGAAGATACTATATAAAAAGTCAAAGGATAAGCTTGGAAAAATATTTTCATGCAACCACAATAAAAATGAAAAGTTGATCATTAATCAATATGGAATTGCTCAGATAAACTATATTATCTCCATATATTGGAGGACAACTATGCAGTCATTCAAATGCATGTTAAGGGTGGACAGAAAATTAGAATTGGGTGATGGTCAAAAAGAATTTTAGCTTCACTTTAAAGCTTTAAAAAATTTTAAGGAGAACTTAACTCTGTATTACTTGCATAATTAAAAATTATTAAAAATTTTTAAAAGGAGAAAAGGATAAGAAAAGTACACATTTATATACCTTTGAAATACATCACTTGCAAAACAGTAGGTATAGTGTGATCCCATTTTTATTTTATTTTATTTTTTTAGACAGAGTCTCACTCTGTTGCCCAGGCTAGAATGCCGTGGTGTCAGCCTAGCTCACAGCAACCTCAAACTCCTGGGCTCAAGCAATCCTTCTGCCTTAGCCTCCCGAGTAGCTGGGACTATAAGCATGTGCCACCATGACCGGCTAATTTTTTATATATATATTTTTAGATGTCCAGCTAATTTCTTTCTATTTTTAGTAGAGATGGGGTCTCACTCTTGCTCAGGCTGGCCTTGAACTCCTGACCTTGAGCGATCCTCCCACCTCAGCCTCCCAGAGTGCTAGGGTTACGGGTGTGAGCCACCGTGCCAAGCCGTGATCCCATTTTTAATAAAAATACATTCCTATTAGTAGAATACGAAGAAAAAATATTCCAACTATATACTTATATATAAATATATGATATATACAAATATAAGCATACATAATTATATATAAATATATACCAGATATACACCAAATATATAGTTATCTTGGAGGTGTGGGATTATCAGGGACTTTTCACTTTCTACATTGAATGTTTATGTACTCTTCAAATTTTTATAACATGTACATATCACGTTTGTAAGCAGAAAAAAATTGAAGATATGTATTTTTAAGTATTCTCATCCCCATATCCTTTATTAGTCAGAGTTCGTGAATAGAAGCATCAACAACTCTGGTTTAACTGTAGCAGAAAATAAAATTATTGGAAGATGTGGCAGAGTCATTTACTATTTGCTGAATTTCCCAGTCCTCTTAGAGGTAGATGGAGCCATGTGACTAGTTCTGGCCAATGAACTGTGCATTTAAGAACTGTTGCTCAGTCCTCCCACTCCTTCTTCCTCTGCTATGGCAGCCATGGAGGCCTCGGGTACAAGATGATGGAACTTCCATCAGTCTGGATTCCTTAGTTACCTCTTGAAAGGCAGCTGTTCTGAAAAGCCCAGTAAACCTGCAGTAGATCTTGCATAAGCAAGGAATAAACTTGCGTGTGTGTGAAGTCATTGAGATTTGAGTTTTTTTAAATTTCAGCATATTATGGGGGTACAAATTTTAAGGTTGCATATAATGCCCTTGCCCCCCTCCCCCCACAAGTCTGAGCTTCAAGTGTGACCATCCCCCAGACGGTGCACATGGGTTTTTTAATTATTATTATCAAAGCATAAGCCAACCTATCCTGACTAAGAGAAAACGGTATCAGATAATACAGGGGATCCATAAAAGGCCTGGAGAACCAGGCGGGGTCAGGAAGCAAAAGTGGCATGACATGACGCAGCTAAGATTCTGCTACAGGAATGCTCTGATAGGATGATGCTATCACCCCCATTGGCAGTTGAACACTTGCCACTACACACCTGGACTCTCCTGTCCCTTGGTTTGGATCTGTACTATCAGATTCTTGACTCCACAGTAGCTGTTTTGAGAATTCACTAAATGACCCTACACACTTTTGTGTCACTCTCTC
This sequence comes from Cheirogaleus medius, assembly GCA_008086735.1. Classification (NCBI taxonomy): domain Eukaryota; kingdom Metazoa; phylum Chordata; class Mammalia; order Primates; family Cheirogaleidae; genus Cheirogaleus; species Cheirogaleus medius. The sequence continues at coordinate 2,877,445 of VBSM01003162.1, forward strand.
TCATCATTCAAAATTTGAAATAGGATCATATGATTGGCCATGCTGAGGTCACATGCCTGTCCACTAGCTATCAGGAGTTGGGGAGAAGAATATGAATCTCCTCTCCCTGGTTGTGGTAGTGCACAATGGGGCCCTGCCTCTAAACTTATCTTGAGATTCCTCCCAAATGGGAATTGTATTTGAATGCTGAGCAGCCAAAATGCCAATGTCCATTGCAATCTACAGCTCCTTTGCTGACCAATCTTTCACTTTGTTTACTTAACTGAAACTTGCCTCTCCCCTAAAAAGAGGAAATCTGTCCAATCTGCCATTCTCTTGCCAAAAATGTCTTCAATTCCTTGTCATTTTTCCATCACAGTTCCAACCCCAGATGAATACAACCTTCCACATTCTGTATATCAATCCTGGGCTCATAAATTGCTCAGTTGGGAGCCACTAAAAGTTCATATTCTCCAACTTCTACTGGGCTCTCTGTGCTCTTTGTCAATCCTATTTCCCTGGTCAGTTCTCCAAGTCTTATGGCAGCTCTGCCAAACTTCCATTCTCCTCAGCCTTCCTACAATTCTACTTCACCTTCACCCTCAGCAGATGACCTAACCTCCTACTGCATTGAAAATAGAAGCCTTCAGACAGCAATGTCCTCAACTCCTTGCCACAAAGCACATACGAATTCATGAGCATCCCCACCCGACCACTCTTTGCTCTTTCCCTCCTATCCCAGTAGAAGAGGTGCCTCTTTTCTTGTTGACTAATGCTTCCATCTAAGTTCTATGCCCCATTCTCTTCTACCTCCTCAGGAAACTTGATCTCAGAGTTCCCCCTCTCCCTTCTCTCCTTCCTGTACCTTCAGCCTTTCCCTTTCTTTGACTTGGCCTTCAAACATGTGCAAGTCTCTTGAATCTTAAAAAATAAAAACATTGCCACTGTTTCTTAAAAAGTCAAAATTTAATTTACCATATGACCCAGCAACTTCACTCCTACCCAAGAGAAATGGAAACATGTGCCCACACAAAGACTTGTACTTGGGTGATCATAGCAATATTATTCATAATATTCAAAAGGTGGAAACAACCCAAATGTCATTTAACCAGTGAGTGCATTTAAGCAAAATACCATATATTCACTCAATAAAATACTATTCAGCAATTAAAAACAACAAAGTACTGATATACAATACACCACGACTAAACATCAAAAATATTATGCCCAGTGAAAAAACAAAGCGTAAAAGAACACATACAATACGATGTCATTTATATGAAATTCTTGCCCCCAAAAGGCAAATCTGTAGAGATAGAAAGTAGATTAGTGGCTGCCTGGTGGGATGGAAGGGGAGTACAAATGGACATGAGGGATGTTTTGGGGGTGATAGGAATGTTCTAAAAGTAGATTGTAGTGATGGTTGTACAACCCTGTAAACAAGCTAAAATTAATTTTGTACTTAAAGCAGGTGAAATTTATGCTAGGTGATTATACTTCAATAAAGATATTTAGAAATAAAACCATTGACTCAGCTCCTCATCACTCTCTAGCTTCTACCCTATTTCTCTCCTCCCTGTCATGGGCAAATACAGATGTTCCTCAACTTATGATGGAGTCACATCCTGATAAACCCATTGTAAATTGGAAATAACATAAGTTGAAAACACATTTAATACACCTAGCCTACCAAATATCACAGTTTAGTCTATCTCACCTAAAATGTGCTCAGAACACACATATTAGCCTACAGTTGGGAAAAATCCTCTAACACAAAGCCTATTTTATAATAAAGTGTTAAATATCTCATGTAAGAATATCATACCATATATCACTAGCCCAGAAAGAGATCAAAATTCAAAGTACAGTTTCTACTAAATACGGATGACTTTCACACCATCTTAATAAATATCTCATGTAAGAATATCATACCATATATCACTAGCCCAGAAAGAGATCAAAATTCAAAGTACAGTTTCTACTAAATACGGATGACTTTCACACCATCTTAAAGTAAAAAAATTGTAAATCAAACTATAGTAAGCTGGGGACTATCTGCAGCTTAAGAATGTTGTTAGCACTACTGTCCATACTTTCCCGCCTCTCATTCACTTTTTAATCTTTTTTTCCTCTGTCACCTCTTAACATATTGCATTTTGCTTTCCACATCTTCCTTCTTAACTCATTGTAGCTTGCCATCCATTCCCACTGCTCCATGGAAACTATTCTCTGCAAGACTACCAGTGGTTTTGTTGCTAAACGTTTTGTGCAACATTTGGCATTGTTGACCATTTCCCTCCATTTGGAACATAATTTGTTCTTGGTTTCTGTGACACTACACTCTTCTGGTTTTACTCTTTACTCTTTGGCCACTACTTCTCAGTCCCTTTTGTGAGTCCCTCTTCCTCAGACTCTTCCTTAAAAGTTTTTGTTTGATAAGGTTATGTCCAGCCCTTTTCTCCTCTCACTCTGTACAGTCGTGGTGGGCGAGCTCATCTATTCCTATTGACTTAATAACCATCTTCATGTTGATGATTCCCAAGTCTATAGCTCCAGCCTACATTTGTTTTCTGAACTCCAGCAAACTCCAGATCCATATGTCCAAGTGCCTCCTGGATGTCTCCCCTTGGATACCCCAGAGGCACTTGAAACCCAGCAGGTCCAAAATTGAATTCAGTATGTTCCCCCAGAAACCTGTTCCTCTTTGGGTGTTCTCTGTCTCAGTGAATGGTTCCATCACCCACCCAGCTACATCAGCCATAAACACAGGCTTCCTCTTTGACTCACTCTGTTAACCATCACATATCATCCATTCACCAATCATGCTGATTTTTTATCTCCTAAATATTCTCTAATTCAGATTCTACGCATGAGTTCACAGACCCTGAAGGATTTCAGAGAATCCATGAATATGCTGGATTGTAGACAAAATTTCATATGATTATGTGCATTAGTATTTTTCTGGGGAGAGTATGCAGGCCATAACTTTCATCACATTCTCAGACAGGTCTTTGAATCAACAAAAAGTTAAGAACCATTTCTCTAAATGCATCCATTTCTCTTCATCCGGCCTCCCACTCTGATCAGATATAGTCACTAAATCGAACTATTTCTCCCAATAACAGCCTCTCTGCTCTCTTACAGCTACATATAAGGGGTGGATCTTGCTGAGGCTGCAGGCTGAGGCCAGCAGTGCTGGATGCACTCTGCTCCAAGGGGCTCCTGTATGCCATTGTAGGTGGCCTCGCCCCTTATGCCAACAGATCACTTATTCTCTTTTCCTTTTCCTCCCGCCCCCATCTCTCCATCTTTATCTTCTCCTTTTCTCTTTTCCTCGTTATTCTTCCCTTTCTTTCTCTCTCTCCCATTTTGTCTCTCATGGCTCATTAACATACTAATTATAGGGTGAGCAGGTCTTTGACACACATAGTTTGAAGCCACTTAAAACCAAGACTAGAGGCAGCATTCACCCTGCTCATTGGCTCTCACTTGCTGTCTTGAAATCAGGTAATGGTGAGTCCTCAACATCCCCTACATAGAAGAGGAAAGGGGTGTGGGGGGTCTGAGTTTGGAAGTGTGTGGTCAGTAAGTAGGGACACCTCAGCCCCCAAAGTAGCTATAATGGGTTAGGAGGAATATGGAGGGCAATTAAAATAAACTTTGGAAGACATTTAAGTTACCTAACTCAACCTTCCTCCCATCTCTTACAGATGGTCCTTTATTCCTTCTTTTTTTCTTCAGCCTGCATTTCCATCAACAAGTTATGTTGGCTCTACCTCAAAATATTTCACATTCTGTTCCATTGATCTATGCGTGCATTCTTTCTTCAATTCCACTCTTGCATGCTTACTGTGGCCCTATAGTATTGTAGCTGTCTTGAAATTAGGTAGTGGTGAGTCCTACAACTTTGCTTTTTTCTTCAGTATCATTTTGGTTATTCTAGGTCTTTTACTTTTCCATATAAATTTTAGAATCATTTTTGTCTACGTCTACGACAAAGCTTGCTGGGATTTTGACTGAAATTATGTTGAATCTATTAAGTTGAAAAGAATTGGCATCTTAACAATATTGACTCTTTCTATCCATGAATGTGGACTATCTCTCCATTTATTTAGATCTTTGATTTCTTTCCTCAGTGTGTTGTAGTTTTCCACATTCAGATTCTGTATCATTTTGTTAAATTTATATCTAAGTATTTCATTGTTTTTCTGCTATTATAACTAGTATTTTTTTTAATTTCAAGTTGTGTTTGTTGCTAGTATTACAGGAAAGCAATTAATTCTTGTATATTGATTTGTATCCTGAAACCTTGCTATACTCTCTTATTAGTTCCAGGAGGGGTTTTCTTTGTAGATTGTATGAGATTTTGTGCAATCCCACAAATTTTGATAAATTGTATTTTCACTTTCATTTAGTTCAAAATATTTTTTAATTTCCTTGACAATTCTTTGACTTATGTATTATTTTAAAATGTCTTGTTTAATTTCCAAATACTTGGGGATTTTCCAGCCATCTTTCTGTTATTGATTTCTAGTTCAATTTCATTGTGGTCTGAAAACATGTTTTGTATGACTACTATTCTTTCAAACTCATTAAGGTGCATTTTATGGCCCAGAATATGGTCTACCTTAGTAAGTGTTCCATGCAAGCTTGAGAAGAATGTGTATTCTGCTGTTGTTGGATAGAGTATTCTACAAATGACAATTAGATCAATTTGATCGATAGTACTATTCAGGTAAAAAAATATGTGTATATATATATATATATATTCTAGATCTGTCCACATTTCTTTCTCCACCATCTCTATCCTAGCCCAAGCTATCATAGTCTCTTACCTGGACCACCTAACTGGTCTCATATCTAGCCACCTAACTGGTCTCCCTGTTTCCAGTTTTGCCCCTACTAAAATCTATCCTTCACACACCAGACAGAGCGATCATATGTCAGATCATGTCACTCATATGTTAGCTCAAAACCCTCCAATGGCTTTTAATTGTACCTGAAATAAAATATAGATGCTTTCCATGGCTGAAATGGCCCACATAGTCTTACTCCAAAACTTCTTTCCTACTTCATCTAGTACTAATCTTCCCTCTTGCTCTCTCCATGCAGACTTCTTTCTGATGACCCTTTAATACACAAAGCTCATTCCCACCCTATGGCCTTTGTCCTTGTGTTTCACTCTGCCTGGGATACAATGCCTCTAGAAATGACTGACTTCTTGTCATTCAAGCTCACCTCCATAGAGAGTCCTTCCCTGACTAATCCATTGACTCTTGTTCCCCATCATACTACCTTTGTACTAGGGTTTTTTTTTAACTTCTTTTCATAATGCTTTTGACTTTTTGAAATAATCTTGTTCATATATTTGTTTGGTTGTTCATATCTGTCATCCTTTCTATAAAGTGTGAGCTCCAGGAAAGCAGGTACCTTCTTCACCAATCAATAGCCAGCACCTAGAACAACATCTGGCACCTCACTCTCCTAATGTCAGGACTGAAGGCAGATGGGGCTGGGAGAATGAGAGCAAGTCTGGTCCCAGGTAAGTGGAGAGTGGACAGAGAATGGAAGAAGGAATGGCAGGGGAAATGGGGACACACTCTTGTTCATGTTTTTGCCACCTTCATCAGCCTAGAGACCATTACTGTAATGAATGAACTCCCACAATTTTCAGTCTTTCCTTAATTATATCATTACTTAAATTCCAAGTAATTCTAGATTGTATCATGTATCTACCCTTTGGCTAGGGGTAAGCAGATCCACTAGAGCAGTTTCTCCACCTATTTTTGAATATTGCCCCCTGAAATTTTAATATCACAGGTATACTGTATATTTGTTTAATAACTGTATGTATAGTTGTGCTTTATACCTAGAAAGAATAAGTATAAAGCTTATTCTTTTTATTCAATACAGGGTTAAGAGTGACTAAATAAAAATTTTTAAGTTAAAAATTAATTTAAAAAATTTAAAAAGCTATTAATGTTTAACTTTATAACTGTATCTGCTGAGCAACTTTTAATGTAATTTATTTACTTTTATAAATTATAATATATCCATATATATAAATTAGCAATTTTTATAACTATATAATATAGCATTATAATCCAAATTTTAAAAAAATTATCCGAGCTGTTATTTTTCCAGAAAATTAAAACAATTTAAAATTTTATTTCTTAAAAATTATTTTTAGTAAATCTAAGTTTTAAGTTTTGCTTCATATAAGAAAATAACTTTATACTTACCTGGCAGGGGAGATATCAGGATCATGAAGGTGGTTTTCCCAGGATGAGGCTCATTCATTGCACACAGGGTACGCTGACCCCTGTGATTTCTCCAAATGCAGGAACTTGACTACATAATTTGTGGTAGCGGGGGACAGCATTCATGCTTTCCCCTGAAGAAAGAAAAATAACTTTTAACATAACTAGCTGCTAGATAGTTAGTCATGTATTGTTAACATTCTTTCTGTCCAGCACTTGACATAATTAGTGATGAGTAACTTTTGTACAATTAAATTTAATCTATTTATATTTAATTCTCAAAGCTCAAGTAACACACAAAGGCAATGAGGATCAAACATAAACCAGCTAATGGTAGATAATAGGCATACACAGGCCAACTCTTGCAATAGAACAAGAATGAGTAATCAAAAGAAAGTCCACCAATCACAGTCATTTATTCACCAGTGCTAAACTGATATTGCACACATTTTGTGTATTTTTCATAAATTCTATGCCAATACTTTCATGTGATACCCAAGAAAACCCAGCAAGACAAACTAAATACTAAGGAATAAGATTTTGTTAGGTAGGGTTGAGTTTAGAGGGCCAGAAACCGTTGTAATACGTAAGATTTTTTTCCCACAGAAGGACAAAATTTCACCCCTTGGGGGCGATATTACCCATGTTGAGAATGGATGCCCTAGAGTAACACTTTGCTTTGACTGAATAAAACAAGGTAGAATAAATGCTGGGTAGCCAGAAAAAAAAAAAAGAAAAGAATGAAAAGAAGAAGTTTTTACTAGAGACAAGCCCTTTATGAGGACAAAATGGATAGCAAACTTTCCCCCAAACTAACACTTTCAAATGTCTTGGTCCAACGTAATTCTACTAAAGCATGTATAATCACTATTCACCCATTCTTAGAAAGGATATTATCTCAAATCTTATTATCTACTATCTTCAACTCCAAGTCTAAGAATTTGGGGTGATACCCTATCCTCTTCTAGTTACCTTGCAATCCTTTCCACATATGCAGCAAGCTATGGACTAAATTGTACATTGAACCACCACTCACTCTATATCACAGCAACCTCAAACTCCTGGGCTCAAGTGATCCTTCTGCCTCAGCCTCCCGAGTAGCTGGGACTACAGGCATGCGCCACCGTGCCCGGCTAATTTTTTCTATATATTTTTAGTTGTCCAGCTAATTTATTTCTATTTTTAGTAGAGACGGGGTCTCGCACTTGCTCAGGCTGGTTTTGAACTCCTGACCTTGAGCGATCCGCCCGCCTCGGTCTCCCAGAGTGCTAGGATTACAGGCGTGAGCCACCGCGGCCGGCTTCTATTTCCTTTTTTTAATAAAAGAAAGATAATTTTAATACAGAAAACAATGTCATAATTTTAGAATGAAGGATCATGCTTTGAATTACATTTACTTAAATGAAAAACATAATACATTGTCCTCTTTTTATCTCTCTAATTTTACAGCAGACAAGCAAAAATTCTGCCATGAGCCTGTGCAAATTCACAGGTCAATTGTGGCTGACCCCTCACCCTACCCATTTACTTCTTCCCTGGGCACTTAAATTAAATTTCTTTTTTATTGTTATTTTTTATTTTTCCCTTTTTTATTTCAGCATATTATGGGGGTACAAATATTATGGTTACATGTATTGCCCATGCCCCCACTGCCCCCTCGAGGCAGAGCTTCAAGTATGACCATCCCCCAAATGTTGCACATCTCACTCATTGTGTTTGTATATACCCATCCCCTCCTCCACCCTCCCACCCACCCAACACCCAACACCCAACACCCAACAAATGTTATTCCTACATGTCCACTTAGGTGTTGATCCGTTAATACCAATTTCCTGGTGAGTACATGTGGTGCTTGTTTTTCCATTCTTGAGATACTTCACTTAGTAGAATGGGTTCCAGCTGTATCCAGGAGTATACAAGAGGTGCTATATCACCATTGTTTCTTAAAGCTGAATAGTACTCCATGGTATACATATGACACATTTTATTAATCCACTGATATATTGATGGGCACCTGGGTTGTTTCCACAACTTTGCAATTGTGAACTTTGCTTCTGTAAATATTCGAGTGCAGGTATCTTTTTCATAGAGTGACTTTTGTTCTTTTGGGT
>VBSM01003162.1:2909268-2927087 GCA_008086735.1 Cheirogaleus medius
AACATTTATTGTTTTGGGACTTGTTAATAAAGGTCATTCTCACTGGAGATAATTTGTCATTTTAACAACATTAAGTCTTAAATCTATAAACATGAGATGTTTCCATTTATTTAGGTCTTCTTGTTAATATTTTTCAACAATGTTTTGTAGAAGTCTTGCATTTCTTTTGTTAACTTTGTTCACAAGTATTTTACTCTTTTTAATGCTGTTGTAAATGGAATTTTTTCTTAATTTCAGTTTTGGATTATTCATTGTTAGTATATAGAAATACAATTGATTCTTATGTATTGATTTTGTATCTGCAACCATGCTCAAATAATTTATTAGCTATAACTTCTGTGTATTATTTAGGATTTTCTATTTATCAGACCATGTCATCTGTGAATAGAGTTTTTACTTATCCATTTTTCAATTGGATGCTTCTTATCCCTTTTGTCTAATTGCCCTGGGTAGACCCATCAGCACAATGTTGAATAGAAGTGTCAAAAGAAGACATTCTTGTCTTCTTCCTTAAGAGGAAAGCATTTAGTCTTTAATCATTAAGTATAAGTTAACTGTGTTTTTTTGTAGATGGCCTCCATCAGGTTGAGGAAGTTTCCTTCTATGTATAGTTTATTGAGTATTTTAAGATGAATGAGTGCTGGATTTTGTCAAATTCTTTTTGTGTGTCTATTGAGATAACTGTGTGGTTTTTCTCCTTTATTCTGTCAATTTCTGGATGTTAAATTATGCATTCCTCTGATAAATTCCATTTGGTCATGGTGTACAATATTGTTTACTTACTGCCAAATTTGATTTACTAGTATTTTGTTGAGGATTTTTACATCTAAATTCTATTGTGTAGTTTTCTTTTCTTGCAATGTCTAGGTCTCCATATACTGGCCTCATAGACTGACTTGTGAAGAGTTCCCTCCTCATTTATATTTTGAAGGAATTCATTAAGGACTGGTCTTCATTCATTTAAAACATTTGATAGAATTCACTAGTGAAGCCAACTGGTCCTGGACTTGTCTTTGTGGGAAGTTTTGTTATTATTATTATTATTTTAATTCAGGATATTACGTGGGTACAAATATTTTGGTTACATGAAATGCATTTGCCTTGCTCAAGCCAGGGCCACAAGCTTGTCCTTCCCACATATAGTGAGCCTGTCTCCATTAGCTGTGGGTTTACCCACCCCACGTGTTCTACCCCCCCTTCCCCACCCTCCTACCTGACAGGCACCCAGTGAGTATTCCTACCATTTTAGCGGCTTAGTGTTGATCAATTAGTACCAGTTTGATTGCGAGTACACGTGGTGCATGTTTTTCCATCCTTGTGACACCTCACTGCAAAGGATGGGCTCAATCTCTATCCAGGATAATATAATGTGGGAAGGTTTTTGTTCACTAAGACAATCTCTTTACTTGCTATAGGTTTATTCAAATTTTTTCTCTCTTCTTGAGTCAGTTTCAGTAGTTTTTGTCTTTCTATGAATTTGCCCATTTTACATAGATTATTTGCTTTGTTGGCATATATTACTCATAGTATTAATTTATAATCCTATTTATTTCTTTAAGATTGGTAGCTATGCCCCCTCTTCCATTTCTGATTTTAGTAATTTGAGTCTTCTCTCTTTTTTTCTTTTGTCCGTTTAGCTAAATGTTTTTCAATATTATTGATCTTTTCAAATAAACAATTTTTTATTTTGTTGATATACTCTATTGTAATATTTTCTATTCTCTATTTCACTTATTTGCACTCTAGTCTTCATTTTATCCTTCCTTCTGATTGCTTTGGGTTTAGTTTGCTCTTCTTAATTTCTTAAGGTGGAAGATTAAATTACTACTTTGAGATCCCTCTTCTTTCTTTGTTTATAGCTATAAATTTTCTTCTTACCACTACTTCAGCTGCATCCCATATATTTTTGTATGCTGTGTTTGCATTTTCATTAATCTCAAAGTATTTTCTAATTTCCCTTGTAATTATTCCTCTGTTATTTAGGAGTATATTGTTTAATTTCCACATATTTGTGAATTTTTCTAAATTTCCTTCTGGTATTGCTTTCTAATTGCATGCCTTGTGGCCAGAGAACATACATTGTAGGATTTAAGTCCTTTTTAATTTATTGTGGCTTGTTCTTTGGCCTAACATATGGTCTATCCTTGAGAATGTTCCATGTGCATCTGAAAAGAATGTGTATTTTACTGTTGTTCTGGGGAGTATTCCATGGATGTCTGTCAGGATTAGTTAATTTATAGTGTTGTCCAAATGTTTTATTTCATTGTTGATCTTTTGCCTAGTTCTTTCATTATTAAAGTGGGATGTGAAAGCCTCCAATTATTGTTATTCAATTGTCTAATTCCCTTTCTTCAATTCTGTCATTATTTGCCTCATGTATTTTAGGACTCTCTTGTCAGGTACCTATATGTTTATATAGGTGTATAGCTTCTAAAATTAGAAGGAAAATGTAATATGGAAAGATAACTTTTAAATCAATCCACAGCAAGTCAAAAAGCAATAGAAAAAGAAACATAAAATGGGTGGGTTCAAAATGAGGGAAGAGCCTACAACACCTTGAGGTGTGAAAAAGTAAAGCAGTGCTCAAAAAATGATGGTGACATGTCAAAAGGACCCAAGTACCAACTTGAAGAAGATCCTAATGCCAAAATTTGGGACAATTTGGGCAAAAAAATGAATAAAACAAATATCCACAAGTTCAACCCAACATAAATAATTGAACAACGAAAAACAGAGGAGAAAGGAAAGCACTTCCTTACAGAATTCCAATTAATAAATATATACACAATGATGGAAATAGAAAGCCTTCATTTGGCAAACACCACAGGAATAATTGTTTCAGGCAATTGGATTGCCTGAAACATCAATTTTAGCATCAATTGGATGCTAAAATTAGTGAGTATATGATGAGAAACAAGATATTGAGGTAGTCCCAAAATATTTTTTCCAAGCTATTTATTAATTTCAAAGGGGGAAACTTTTCACCACAGACACCTAGCAGACACTACCCTGACCAAGTGATCGAGATAATTAGGCATATGGAGAGCATGTAACCCCTAATAATGATGTGATGAGAAGGGCATAACATCACTTCTGTAGAATTCTTGCCAAACATGCATAACCTGGATTTAATCTAGAGGAAACATCAGACTAACCCAAATCAATGGACACTACACAAAATAACTGGCCAGCACTCTTCAAAAGTGTCAAGGTCATGAAATATAAAAACAGACTGAGGAACTGTTAAAGACCAAAAATTAAGGAGATGTGACAATTAAATGCAATATGGGATCCTGGACTTCACATTAGTGGGACAACTGACAAAATTTGAATAAACTCTGTAAATTAGTTAATAGTATTGTACCAATGTTAATTTCCTGCTTTCCAGAATTGTAGTTATGTAAGATGTTAGCATTTGGGAAAACTGAGTGAAATGTATTGGGAAATATTTTGTACTATTTTGCAACTTTTTCATAAATCTGAAATTATTTCAAAATGAACATGTAAAAATTTAATTAAAAAATTAATAGGCTTACACTTCCAGTAGAATGGGTGACTAGGAGTTCTGAGGGGCCCTCTTCAAAAACTAGACCCCAAATATTATACACAAGGTAAGGACACCCCACCACCACTACCACCAAACAATGTGAGCTGGGCACAGGGTGAAGTCAGGAAAGTAGCAGTCTGGGTGATAATACTATGTGAGGTAGTAAGACTATCCATCAGTTATCCACTAGGGGCAAAAGCCTTGGAGGCAGGGGGCCTGGCCAGAACAAGAAGTCCAACAACTGTGGAGCCAGAGTGTAAGGAACCAGGAAGGGACTGAGTTGTCATGAAGCCTAAGTTCTCTAGAAATCCTTTATATGGATATTAATATTGGAACAGTAAGGAAGTGGGAAAGCTGAGTTTGAGACTCCAGCTCAGAGTCAAAACACTGGAAAGCGAGGTTAAAGTGACCCTAGGATGGAAATACCCACTTGCACCAGCAGAATTTGAAGCAAAATATTTTGGGAAGAAAATTTTCTCAAGCTAGGCTCATAGGACTCACATAGATTAAATGGAGCATGATCTCACAAAGATTACCCAACACCAAATTCCCTCCCTTAGGAAGAATCAGTAGAAACAAAGCAAAAGAAAAACAGATGTAAGTCCTCAAGACAATGGATGTTGGAATTAATCCCATACATAATAGCTATGTATGAAACAATTAAAAAATAAAGGGTACACTTGCAAAGATAAGCATACAATAAAAATCAATAAGCAATGAACAGATAGACTTGAAAAAAACAAGTTCAACTTTGAGCAATGAAAAATATAATTGTTGAAATAAAAAAATCAGATTAGAAACAGTTGAAAAGATAATTAGTGAATTTATAGGTATGTCAGAAGAATTTATTCCAAAAACAACATAGAAAGATGAGGAGATGGAAAATATCAAACAGAGGTTAAGAGACATGGAGAATAGAATGAGAGGATCTAACAAATGTTAGGAGTCTCAGAAGGAGAAAATGGAGAAACTAAAGAAGAGGCAATACTGAAATGGCAAGGATTTCCTACTTGCAAAAATGCCAGACTAGACTATTTGGATTACTGTCCTACTGAAAACAAGGTAAAAAGATGTAAGGTATACACCCCCTTACACAGACACACAATCTATATCTGTATTCATATATATGTATATATATTAATATAAATATATATGTCGTGTGTGTGTGTGCATGTAAAAATCTTAAAACACTGGGAGCTGAAAAGATAAATAGTTGAGAAACTGCCAGGCTATTTTTTGTGGGGGGAGTGGAGGGTGAAGCAAAACCTGAATCCAAGGAGGCAGGAAGAATATCAGAACATCAGAGAGGCTTTTGCCTCTGAGGGTGCTTGCCCACAATCACACCTGGGCTTCAGTTAAATGGTAAGGGGAATGAAAGTGAAGACTCAGCTCCCTGCTCTGGGCGGAAATCCTAGACGAGACCCTCCCTACATTAATTGGGGACTCCAGTGATCTTCACCATCAGGATAAGGGCAAACCAAAACTAAACTTCTTCCTTAAACCACAGGGTTGCAGAGGAGGCCATATTGGCCTGTTAACCTATCATCATATACCCAGCTCCTCTCTTATTCAAGAGCAAGAGCAAAGAAGACATCTTCACAGAAACAACAAACTGAGAGAGTTCACTACCATGACACCCTCACTAAAAAAGATGCAACAGGATGTACTTCTGAAAGAAAAGAAATGATCCCAAATGGGAGGTCTGAGGTGCAAGAAGGAATAAAAATCAAAGAAAGTGGTAAATATATAGACAAATATAAGTAAACATTGCCCATACTAAACAGTAATAATAATGTCTAGCAGAATTAAAAAATTAAAGTATGAGATAACTATATGTAGGCTGGGAAAGAATAAAGGAAGATATCTGGGATGAGGATAAAGAGCTGATGAATTTTGATCAAATACAGGGTAACCAGTAAAAGAATAGAAACAGGTTTAACTTTCAAACTAGTAGAAAGAAAAAAATGGAGTGATAAAAATATTCAATCTAAACGGATTAAAAGCCAAGAAAAGAAGAAAAAAAGAAAGAGAATGGTGTATGAAGACAATGCACAAAATAAGATAGAAGATTTAAACCCTGATATATTAGTAGTCACTTCAAAAGTAAATAGACTTAAATGTTCCAGTTAAGAGATAGAAATTATCACACTGGATAAAACAAATAAGCATAAAACAAAATAAAACATAAAATGAAGTCCCCTGGGTTGTTTCCACATCTTTGCAATTGTGAATTATGCTGCTATAAACATTCGAATGCAGATGTAAAATTCATCTGGTGTTGGGCAGGTGGGAGGGGGAGGAGGGGATGGGTATACACACACCTAATGGATGCAATGCGCACTCTTTGGGGGATGGACACACTTGAAGTTCTGACTCGGGTGGGGCAAGGGCAATATATGTAACATAAACATTTGTACCCCCATGATATGCTGAAATAAAAAAGAAAAAAAAGTGAAGTCCCTAACCTGATAAAGGATATGTCCAAAAACCTATAGCTAACATCATACTTAGTGGAGAATCAATGGAGCCATTCCACTAAAGTCAAGAACAAAACAAGGGGGTGGGCGCGGTGGCTCACACCTGTAATCCTAGCACTCTGGGAGGCTGAGGCGGGAGGATCGCTCGAGGTCAGGAGTTCGAGACCAGCCTGAACAAGAGCGAGACCCTGTCTTTACTAAAAATAGAAAGAAATTATCTGGACAACTAAAAATATATAGAAAAAATTAGCTGGGTGCGGTGGCACATGCCTGTAATCCCAGCTACTCGGGAGGCTGAGGCAGGAGGCTTGCTTAAGCCCAGGAGTCTGAGGTTGCTGTGAGCTAGGCTGACACCATGGCACTCTAGCCCAGGCAACACAGCGAGACTCTGTCTTCAAAAAAAAAAAAAAAAAGAACAAGATAAGGATGCTTATTTCCTCTGTCTCAATATTGTACTAAAGGACCCGACCTATGCAAAAATACCAAAAAAAAAAGACAATCCATGAGAATCTACAGACAAATTCTTAACTCTAATAAGAGAGTTCACCATGGTTGCTGGATAAAGATCAACATAAAAATAGCACTCTTATAACCAGTAATAAGCAATTAAAAATGAAAGGAAAAAAAAAGAAACCATTCACAGTAACAAGAAAACAAAACCATTCACAGTAATAAGGGGAAGGTGTTTCTATAGTGTAGTGGTTATCATGTTCGCCTCCCAGAGTAATAAGGGGGAAAAAAGAATACTTAGTATATTAGTTTTCTATAATGCATAATAAATTATCATAAATTTTGGGGCTTAAAACATCACACATTATCTCACAGTTTCTGCAGGTCAGAAATCTGGACACAGCCTAGCTGGGTCCTCTGCTCAGGGTCTCACAGGCTACAATCAAGGTGTTGGCAGGGCCTGTGGTCTTATTTCAGGCTCAGGGACCTTTTCCAAGCTTACATGGTTGTTGGTCAAATTAAGTTCCTTGCTGCTGTAGTACCGAGGTCCCTGTTTTCTTGCTGGCTATCAGCGAGGGGTTCACTCTCAGGTCTTAAAGGCCATCCTTAGGGCCTAGCTACGTGATCCTCTCACAACATAGCAACTTACTTCTTCAAAGCCAACAGGAGAATCTAACTTCAGTCATCTATGATAGAGTCTCATATAATGTAACATAATCACAGGAGTGACTATTCATCACCTTTGCTGTATAATATAATCAGGGAAGTATTCACATCCACACTCAAGAGAAGGGATTATACAGGGCATGCACACAGGAGGTGGAAATCTTGGAAACATTTTAGAATCCTGTCTACTGATTTAAGAATAAACATAACAAAAAATATACAAAAGGCTTTTGAGAAAAATATGAAACATCATTAAAGGACATCAAAAATATCTACCTGAATAAATGGAGAGCTATAACAAGTTACTGGATGGTAAGACTCAATATCATAAAGCTATTAACTGTCCTAATTAATCTCTAAATTAAATTAAATTCCAGGTCCCAACAGGATTTTTCATGAAATTTGTCAAACTGATTCTAAAACTCATATGAAAGAGATCTGTTTGAAAATAGTTAATGCAATTCTGAAGAAGAGAGTGGATTAATAAGAAACATAACTGAAGAGGGGCTTCAAGACAGCTGACTACAGGCATCTGGTACTTGCCTCCTCCACAAAAAGGAACCAAAATAGAGAATAATCACACTTCAGATAGATCACCTAAAAGAGAATGCTGGAATTCAATAGAGAAGTGACAGGAAACACCTAAGGCAAGGGAGAAGAGGGAAGGAGGCAGCCTGTTTGGCTGGGATCAGATGCCAGCCTAAAAAGGTTTCCCATTGTGGGAAAAGGGTAAGTGAGTGATGCCCAGTGCAGCCTACTGCGATTCTAGCAACAGGAGAGGCCCTTGACTCACATACGCTCTGAAACTAACATACAGAGGTTCCTGGAGACTGCATGATGGCATTGCTCTAGAGAGGGAGCTCACACTGGGTCCCACACCCCCCCCAAGTCTTAAGCAGCTACAACAAGGCACCATATTGACAGCACAGCTGCCACCAGACTGCATCCTGCCCTGGGGCCCAACAGCCCCTGCATCTCTGTATCCCTAGAGCCCACTGACAAACCCCTCCCACAGCTGGTGCCACTGCTGGCTGTTGTGGCCAAGGATCAAGCACAAGCCATTGGCAGCAACCCCACTGCCCCGCAGTAGCAGGGCTGCTGTGCATTTATAAGTGCCCTGAGACCAGGCTACCCTACTTGCAGACACTACCTGGGGCTAAAGAGTGTGCTTCCCAGCCACCTCTTTACAACCGCCACCACTGAAAGCCATCCCACTCTCCCCAACAGCAGAGCCATAGTGCCACCACTGCCACATCCACTGAAGCATTCCACTGGGTCCTGGGAATCACTCATCCATCCCCTGCCTACCACAGCCAGCATCCACATACACCAACTGGTGGCCTGAGAACAGACCCACCCAGCCCAGCTCCACAACGCCCTCAGTGCCTGAGCATGCCATCCAGGCGCCTGGGGATCACCCTGTCCCACACACCACCATTGGCACATGGTCACTCCTTTCAGGGGCCTGAGGACGGCCCCGCCAAATGTTCCACAACCACCACAGCTGGTAACCACTTGCACTTGTCACCTATGTAACTGGTGACTGGCCTTTGCAGACCATTGCAGCCACCAGCAACACCACCATGGGCCCCTTGGGAGCCAGAGGTTTGTCCTGCCACTGCTACTTCCATAGCCCATGCCAAACCCACTGCCCAGGGGTCCAAGGAACCACCCATCCTCCCAGCCCACCACTGCCACTGCCTGCACCCAAGCAAGCCACCTGGAGGCTCAAGAATTGGCCTGCCTGGACCTGCTAACATCAGTACAACTGTACATCACCCTGGAGCCCAACACACTTGGCCAGAGGAACCAATAATTCTCCAGCAATAGGTTCCAATGAAAAAGAAATTTATGAAACACTGGAAAAAAGAATTTTAATATATGATATTAAAGAAGCTCAGTGAGGCCAGGCGTGGTGGCTCACTCCTGTAATCCTAGCACTCTGGGAGGCCGAGGCGGGCAGATCATTTGAGTTCAAGAGTTCGAGACCAGCCTGAGCAAGAGCGAGACCCTGTCTCTACTAAAAATAGAAAGAAATTAGCTAGACAACTAAAAATACATAGAAAAAATTAGCCGGGCATGGTGGCCCATGCCTGCAGTCCCAGCTACTCGGGAGGCTGAGGCAGGAGGATTGCTTGAGCCCAGGAGTTTGAGGTTGCTGTGAGCTAGGCTTACCTCACGGCACTCTAGCCAGGACAACAAAGTGAGACCCTGTCTCAAAAATAAAATAAGATAATAAAATAAAATAAAATAAAGAAGCTCAGTGAGATACAAGAGAACTTGACAAGTATATAAAAAATGCTCAACATCATTAATATCAGGGAAATGCAAATCAAACTCACAATGAGATATCATCTTAACCCAGTTAGAATGGCTATGACTGAAAAGACAAAAAATAACAGATGCTGGTGAGGATGTGGAGAAAAGGGAACTCTTACACTGTTGGTGGGAATGTAAACTAGAACAGCCACTATGGAAAACAGTATAGAGATTTCTCAGAAAACTGAAAATAGAATTACCATTTGATCCAGAAATCCCACTACTGGGTATCTACCCAAAGGAAAAGAAATCAGTATATCAAAGGCACACCTGCACCCCCATGTTTATTGCAGCACTAGTCACAATAGCAAAGATATAGAATCAACCTAAGTATTCATCAACAGATGAATGGATAAAGAAAGTGAGGTATATATATACAATGGAATACTATTCAGCCATAAAAAGAATGAAATCCTGTCATTTGCAGCAACATCGATGGAACTGGAGATCATTATGTTAAGTGAAATCAGCCAGTCACAGAAAGACAACTATCACATCTTCTCATTCATATGTGAGAATTAGAAAAGTTTATCTTAGGGTAGTAGAAAGTAGAATGAAAGATACCAGAGCCTAGGAAGGCCATGTGGGTGGGGTGGGTAATGAGGAGAGGTTGGTTAATGGGAACAAACATACAGTTAGATAGAAGGAATAAGTTCTAATGTTCAACAGCAGAGTAGGGTGAATATAGTAAACGATAATGTATTGTATGTTTCAAAATAGCTATAAGAGACGACTTGAAATATTCCCATCACATAGAAATGATAAATACTTGAAGTGATGGATACCCTAAATACCCTACCTTGATCATTACATATTCTATGCCTGTAACAAAATATCACATGTACTTCATAAATGGGTACAAATATTATGTATTGATAAAAAAATTTAAAAACAAAAAGCAAGAATAAGGTGAGAAAGTGACTTGTTTTGCCAGATATCAAGATTTATTTTAAAGCTATATAGTGAATCTGGTGAAGGAATACACAAATGGATTACTGGAAAAAAAGAGAAGACCCAGAAACAGGTCCACAGAACTTAGGATATTATAAAAGTGGCATTTCAAACACTGGGGAAAGGAAAGAATATTCAATAAGTGGTATTGGAACAACGTATTTTTACATGGAAAAAATAAAATTAGTTCACTACCTCCTATCTTACATAGGCAATAAATTCTAGATATACTAAACTTCTAAACGTGAAAAGCAAAATTTTAAACCTATTAGAAGAAAATATATAAGAATATAATAGGATCTGGGAGTAGGAAAGATTTTCTTAATCAAATTACAAAAAGCCCAAACCAATAAGGAAAAGAATCAGTTTGACTTTATTAAAATTTAAACTACTATAAAAGAAAAGCACCATAACAGATTAATGAGACAGGCGACGGTTTGGGAAAAGATGTTTACAATACATATATCTGACAAAAAAACCCAAACTAGTATTCAGAATTTATAAAGAAGTCCCACAACTCTATAAGAAAAAGACAAACAAAACTCAACAGAGAAACAAGCCAAGTAAATCAAAAGACTATTATAAAAAAGGAAAGCCAAATGAAAAGATACTCATCCTCATTAAATATCAAGAAATATAAATTTAAATAATGAAATATCATTTTACGTCCATTGCACTGGCTGCATTTTAAGTCTTCTGATACAGGATATATAGAACAACAGACATCCTTATGCACTACTATTGGCAGTGTAAATCTTAATATATCCACTTTAGAGAACAATTTGATACTGTTTAATAATATAAAGGTGTTTTTACCATATGACCCAGTAATTTTGCTCCCAGTTATTTTCCTTAAAGAAACTCTCCAACATGTGCACAAGGAGAATGTGCTAAAATGTTCATTGCAAGATTGTAATAGTGTAAAATTGGATAATGTGTAAATGGCCTTAATCAGTGACTAGATAAATAAAATGTGGTATACTCCTACAATCAGATAGTACACATCAGTTAAGAAAACTGAACTGGATCTATGTATTACCAACATTTGAGTGGAGAAATCAAGTTGCACAATGATATATATTACATATGTGTGTGTATATTCTGAAACTATTTCTTTAAAATTAAAAAGCACACAGTGCAATACTTTATTGCTTATAGAGACATAAATGTATGTAAGTAGTATTAAAACATGAACACCAAATTCACAATAGTGTTTGCTTTTGGGTGGGAGGATTGAAGATGGGGGGACAAAGGTGCTTTAACTTAATTATTTAATTGTTTTTATAGATTTTAACAACACAGATTTGAAGTAAATATGACAAAATGTTAAAAATTGAGAACCCTGGATAGTTTGCATGGATGTCAGTTATATTATTCTTTGCATTATTCTGTATTTTTAAGTCACAAAATAAAATATGCCATAGAAAGCAAAATTAGAGGCTCTTTCTAAATGATGCTGACAGAGAGGGTCACATTTTAGAGCCAATTCCAGGATGTCTGTGGTGAGCAGCAACCAAAAGTGTAAAGGGAACAAAAGGAAAAGATGATGATATGCATAATCACCACACTGTTCCCATGGACACACTACTCAAGTATTCTTGTCTATTTGCAAATCTTATTAGTCCTCCCAAAGCTCAAAGTGATATGATGAGATGACTAATACACCATTAATATTCCTATGTTCTATGAGGACAAGATTCTAAGGCTTTGGGTAGCAACTGTACAAAATGTAAAATTGTATAGGAAGATAGAACATAGATGTACAAAATTATTGAAAAACTTGCACATTAAAACAAGATTTCTAAAGGAGGATTTGGTAGAGTAGAAGCCCTCTTATCTGATGTAGCTAATGAAAAAAGTAAAGGAGGGAGTAATATATATAATATAATATAATAATACATTAAAATTTTAATTTTTTTTTTGAGATGGAGTCTCACTCTGTTGCCTGGGCTAGAGTGCCATGGCATCAGCCTAGCTCACAGCAACCTCAAACTCCTGGGCTCAAGCAATCCTACTGCCTCAGCCTCCCGAGTAGTTGGACTACAGGCATGTGTCACCATGCCTGGCTAATTTTTTCTATATATTTTTAGTTGTCCAGCTAATTTCTTTCTATTTTTTTAGTAGCTATGGGGTCTCACTCTTGCTCAGGCTGGTCTCGAACTCCTGACCTCGAGTGATCCTCCCACCTCGGCCTCCCAGAGTGCTAGGATTACAGGCATAAGCCACCATACCGGGCCGGATTGTCTATTTTTTACTATTGAGTTTTTAGATTTCTTTACAAATTCTGCATTTTTCTCACTCATATTTAATGACCCTCTTTTTAAAAATGGATTTGCTTTTATCAAGTCTTCACATAGCAATCAACTTAGTTTCACAGAAACTATAATTTTCATTTTTTCCACATTTGTATTTTATCAGTTCATGTACTATTTAAATTATGTTATTACAATTACAAGCAGTGTCATCAACAGGTTTTAGAATAATAGAACTGATTCTTGGTAATCATACAATCCATCTTGTGAAAGCAGAAATGTGGTCATACTCAAGAGGAGCCTACCAGCTGTGAGAATTCTCTGTTTTAGAGGCACCATTTAGTATGTTTTTATTGCAGGGCTGTGGAGAATAAGTTAATCTAATGTACAAACAGACTTTCTAGAAATTAAAAATCTAAACGTTTGGGGGATGGTCATACTTGAGGCTCTGCCTCAAGGGTGGAGGGGGGCATGGGCAATATACGTAACCTTAATATTTGTACCCCCATTGAACGTGACCCTGCTCACTGCGCCACTTGAACGTGGCCTGATTACAAGACGGGGGATGAACACAGAAAGACACAGACAAAAAACATACACAAACACGAAAGACAAGACTGCAGCCCCAGAAAGAAACACACAGACACAAGAGACAGTACCAGACTGCTGCCCCAGAAAGAAACACACAGACACAAGAGACGGTACAAGACTGTAGCCCCAGAAAGAAACACACAGACACAAGAGATGGTACAAGACTGCAGCGCTGTAAGCACCAGTCATTTTATTTTTATACTGTTAAAGTTGGCAAGCGTCCCGCAGCTACTTTCCCAGCTACTTTCTGGTACGTGACTTCCCACGGGTCAATAGCACCTGTTCCTCTAGACATAGCACAAGAGATGTCCTTCAACATCTGATACCGTGTGCAGGATAACAGACAACCTTGGCTCGCATGCAAAACCATAGGTCCTTGGCAGTTTGCAACGCTTAAAGCACCAGGCCCCAATTACAGACCGAGATATGCACGGGGAACAAGGCAGCCATGGGGGGGTAGTTTCTATCCCCCAGTTCCTCTTTGCTGCCCCCCTGGTGATTGTGCCTGTCTTAGGTTGTCCCCCCCCCATGAGGGATCTTACCCATCTCTGGCTAACCAGCTATCTTACGGGGCCAAGCAGCATTCATGGGAACAACATGTTTTACTTGTGGCCTCCAGACCTCCATTGTTGTGGGGCTGGGCAGCTCTTGTTTACGTGCAAACATTCTCGGGGCTATCACTGTGCACCTGGACTTGTTTGCAAGACCACAGGCTCTTGGCTGTTTGTCCGGAGGAACAGTTTTTACACTGATCAACAAGTCATGTCCTGCTAACTCTGGGAACAAGCAATGTGCTCCAATTCTGCTGACTTTGGGTCTCGGCCATTCTGACCCAGGGACGGTCCCCAACACCCCATAATATGCTGAAATTAAAAAAACATCTAATAACTGAAATTAAAACTCATTGGCTAAAAAAATGTATAACCTGAATCTAACAATGAAAACACATTAGGCAACCCCAAATTGAGAAACATTCTACAAAATATCTGGTTCAAACTCTTTAAAAATATCAACAGCATGAAAGGCAAAGAAATACTGAGAAAATATTTTATATTTTTAAAAAATTAACAAGACATTACAATCTTATGTAATGCTTGATCTGGATTTTCTTTTTCCTATAAATGACATTAGTGGGACAATTGGTAATATTTGAGTGAAGTCTATGATTAGATAATAGTACTGTATTAATGTTAATTTCTGATTTTGATAACTGCTACTGTGGTTATGCACACTGTAGATGCTCTTATTTCTAGGAAATGCACAGTGAAGTATTTAGGGATAAAGGGGCACTAGATCTGCAGCTTACTCTCAAACATCTTGGGAAAAAATATATCCATGTATGATTTTAGATAGATAAATAGGTAAATAAATAGATAGATAGATAAGGATAAATCAAATCTGGTAAAATGTTAACATTTGAAGAATCTTAGTGAAGGGTATACAGGATTTTGTACATTTTTGTACATCTTTGCAACTTTTCCATAAGTCTGAAATTATGTCAAAATAAAAATTTTAAAACTCAATGACATGATTTTACAGCATGTTAGGCACAACATAAAGAGATTTAGTGAACTGGATATGAAGAAAGATATGCAGATGTTATCCAGCATGCAGTACAGATACAGAGAAACAAAGAGGTTGCAAATAATGAGAAGAGACCTGGAGGACAGATTGAGGTCTAATGTATTTCTAATTGGAATTCCAGAAAGAGAGAAACTAGGGAAGAGGTAATGTCTGAAGAAATAATAGCTGAGAATTTTCCAGAATTGATGATAACCACCAACACTCAGATCCAGGAAGCTCTATTAATTTCAAGCAGAACAAACAACAAGAATTCCAAAGAAGAGAAAATCTTAAAAGAAACCAGAGATAAAACATAAGTCACCTATAAAAAGAATGGTAATTTAACTACTGACTTTTAATAGCAGCAACAGAAGCCAGAGGAAAGTAAAATAATATTTTCAGTGTGCTGAATAAAAATAACTGGCTACCTAGAATTCTATACTCAGCAAAACTATTGTTTAAGAACAAGGATGAGATAATGATACTATAAGACAAACCAAAACTGAAAGGGTTTATCATCAAGAGACACTCACTAAAGGAAATTATAAAGAATATACTTCAGGCAAAAGGAAGATGATTCCAAGTGGAAGGTCTGAGGTAACAACAATAACAAAAAAGAAATGGTGGATTAAAGATAATAATAACTGCATGGATAAAGGTAAACCTAAACAAATATTGACTGCATAAGACAGAAATAATGCCTAATTTGTGGGAGAAAACAAAGCAAGGTAAAGTCAAAACACCACACAAAACATGGCATTTACATTGAAGTATGATGGGTTCTAAGTGTTATAAGATCTTGTACTGTTTAAGGAAAGGATAAGGATATTGATTAACTTCAGATTTTGTTAAAATTCAGATTTTAAAATACCCAGGATATCCACTAAAAGGATGGACATTGAATATATAACTTCTAAACAAATACAGGGAAAATGAATGACAGAAAAATGGATTGACAAGAAAAACTAAATACAAAGAAGACAAAAAAGATGAGGAAAAGGGATAATGGACAAATAGAAAGTAAGTAAGTTGATGGCTGAAATGTAAATAAACTAAACTCTCCAGTTAAAAGACAAAGATTATCATGCCCAATTTAAAAAGTCCATATATATGCTAAATAGAAGAGACACATGTAAAACATAAGCATACAGAATGACTGAAAATCAAAGGATGGAAAATGTTGCATCAGGCAAATCTTAACCAAAAAGTACCAGTGGAGCTACATTAATATCATATGAGACAGATATTATAGCAAAAAGCAATACCAAATTTAAAGAGGATCACTACAAAATTATAAAAGGTTCAATTCATGAAGAAGATAAATTTTAAAATTGTTTGCTTAAGACACCTTGGCTTCAAAATATATAAAGCAAAAAATTGACAACTATACAAAGAAAATAGAGGAATTTACAATAATAGTGGGATGGCACTATGGTGGGATGGTACAATATCTTGGTAATTGTAGATCAAACAGGCAAAAAAGCAGTAGGCAATAGAAGATTTGAACATCACAATTAATGTTCTGGATCTAATGAGTATAGCTCATCTCCTATCCCAGTGTTTCTGGAAGGCAGGACATGGAGTCAAAGATTATTCTCGTGCCTTAAGAATAATGTTGTTTTCCCTGTTGTATTTTAGACTTACTTGGGACCTGTTACTCTTTTCTTCTTGCCTATTTTTCTCTTTTGGAATTGGAATGTCTGTCCCATGTCTGTCTTACCACTGTATTTCAGGAGCACATAACTTGTTTGATTTTATAGGCTCACAGTTGTAGAGCAGTTTGCCACAGGATGAATCATACTTTGTGTCTTACCCAAAGCTTATTTAGATGAGACTCTGGACTTTAGACTTTTGAGTTGACACTGGAATGAGTTAAGACTTTGGGGGCTACTGGGATGGAATGAATGTATTTTGTATATGAAAAGGACATGAATTTTGGGAGGCCAGGGTTGAAATACTATGGTTTGAATGTGTCCTCTCCAAAATTCAGATGTTGAAATTTAATGGCCAATGTGATGGTGTCTGGTGCTCTGGAAGCTGGGAAATCCAAGTTCAAGGTGCCAGCAGGTTGAGTTGTCTGATGAGGGCTGCTCTCTGCTTCCAAGACGGCACCTTATTACTGCGTCCTCCAGAGGGGAGAAATGCTATGTCCTCACATGGCAGAAGTGAGGAAAGCAAGCTAATCAACCCTGTGTGAAGCCTCTTTTATAAGGGCCTTAGTCCCATACATGAGGATTAAAGCACTCATGGCCTAATCATTTCTTAAAGGCTCCATCTCTTAATACCATTTGCTATGGTTTGAATGTGTCCCACAAAGTTCATGTGTTAGAAACTTAGTATCCAATGCAACAGTGTTGAGAGGTGAGATCTTCCATAGGTGATTAGGTTATGAGGGCTCTGCCCTCATGAATGGATTAATGCTTTTATCATGAGACTGGACTTGTTACCAAGAGAATAGGTTTGTTATAAAAGCAAGTTTGGCTCCCTCTTGCACTCTCATGCCTTCTTTCCCTTCTACCTTCTACCATCGGGTGATGCAGCAAGAAGGCCCTTGTCAGATGCAGGCCTCTTGACCTTGGATTTCCCAGCCTCCAGAACTGTGGGAAAATAAATTTCTGTTTTTTATAAACTATACAGTCTGTGATATTTTTGTTATTAGCTTAAAACATCTTGCTGTTCTCAAAGAGCAAGTTTGCCCATTTTTCCTTTTAACTTTTTATTTCAAATTCGGTTTTTGAAGACATATGACATTAGCATGGGAAAAAATAAAGATGGTTTCCATGAATGAGTAATAAGTTGAGATTATTACTCACATTCACCTCCAAGAATTGTTCAATTCTTAGGCTCACAAACTTCAATAGCCCTTTATTAATAACTTCTAGGAAAGGGGGAGATAAGAGGTTACTTTTTATGACATCAGTGATGTCAAACAGTACCCTTAGATGTAGCAAGATCCTGCAGAAATGGAGGCAGGACGTCATCAGCACTTTTTTTTTTTTTTTT
>VBSM01003162.1:2950109-2984404 GCA_008086735.1 Cheirogaleus medius
CACCAGCAGTCCAAGATGCAAGGGAGGGGGAAGTTAACTGCTCCACCTACCCTTTCCGCTGGTCTCCAGACTGCTCGTTCCGGAGGTCTCTCCTTCCAGTTCTCCTCCGCAACCTCCTGCCGTGGAGTCTCCCATAGTCTCCGGCACTCCTCCTTCCGACCCCCGTCCGATGTATGGGCGTTTGCTTGCTTCTTTCTTCTAATATCTTCTAGAAGCTGTCTTTTCTTCAGAGACACTCTGTCTGGCAGTGTTTCTCATCTGCCATCTTGCTCCGCTCCTCTTTTTGTCATTTTTTATGTATTATTTCTGTATTAGTTAATGTTCTTTAAGTTGCAAGTAACAGAAACAAATTCAGATTTGCTTATGCAAGAAAGGGGATGCTCTATAAGGATACAACAATGGCCTGAGAAATCCAAAGGCAGGAAGAAACTGGGCCTCAGGAAGGAACTAAGGTCTCAAACACTGTAGAGAACCCAGCAAGTCTTCCCTTTCCATCTCTAATCTTCGCTTCTCTGTAAATGTTTCCTTCATTCTTCTCTCTCATTGTCAATTGATTCCTGGTCCACAGTGATGACTAAAGTGATTACCAACAGCTGTAGAGCCATCTCTTCCATCGTTTAAGATAGCAGTCAAACTGAGACTAGACTCTCTTAGCTTCCATTGCAAGGGCCCCAGGGAAAGGGCTTATTGGTTCTGTTTAGATCAGATGACCACTCCCAGTCCAATCATCTGTGGCCTGAGGACATGGTCATGTTAACAGACTTGGTGTCTGGGAGCCCATACCTGTGTATTCAGGGTGGTTCCCAAGCTCTCCTGAGAGGATTCTACTACAGGTTATTTTAATTTTAAATACAAATATATTGGACAATAACAAGTGTTGAGGATGTGGAGAAATCAGAGATCTCATACATTGCTGGTAGGAAGGTAAATGGTGCAGCCATTTTGGAAAACAGTTTGGTAATTCCTCAAATAGTGAACCACAGAGTTACTATATTACCTAGCAATTCCATTCTAGGTATATATATATATATCTCCAAAAGTATTGAAAATATATGTTCACATAAATGATTGTACATAAATGTTCATAGCAGCATTATTCATAATAGCCTCAAATGTTCATCAATTAAATAAACAAAATGTGATATATTCATAATTTAATATTGTTTAGCCATGAAAAAGAATGAAGTACTGACACATGCTACAACATAGAAAAATCTTGCAAACATGCTAAGTTAAGGAAGCCAACATAAAAAGCTACATATTGTATGATTTAATTTATATGAAATGTTCAGAAGAGGCAAATCTATAGAGACAAGAAGTGGTTGCCAGGGGCTGGGGGAAGGTGGAATGGGTAGTGACTACTAAAGGGCATAGGGTTTCTTTACAAAATAATGAAAATATTCTAGAACATTCAATACCTAACATTAGTATTAGTGATAGTTGCACAACCTTATGAATATACCAAAAACATTGCACAACTTTAAAAGGGTGAATTTTATGGCATGTGGGTCATATCTCAAATTAAAAAATTATATGAGGAAAAAATGAATAATGACATGGATATTTAAAAATACAAGCTTGTTGTAAAAAAAAAAGAAATCTAAACAATACAGATAACAAAGTAAAGTACAAGTAGTTTTCTGATCACCTCTAAGGAGTAACCCTTTGTCTTAGTCATGTATGTTGCTAAAAAGGAATGCTTGAGGCTGGGTAATCTACAAAGAAAAGAAGTTTATTTGGCTCCTGGCTCTGCAGACTCAGCAAAACCCTTTGTCTTAGTTTGTTTGTGTTGCCATAAAAGAATACTTGAAGGCCAGCATGGGCTCATGCCTGTAATCCTAACATTCTGGGAGGCCAAGGTGGGAGAATCGCTTGAGGTCAGGAGTTCAAGACCAGCCTGAGAGCAAGACACTGTCTCTACTAAAAATAGAAAAATTTAGGCAGGTGGCGCATGCCTATAGTCCCAGCTACTCAGAAGGCTGAGGCAAAGGATCACTTGAGCCCAGTAGTTTCAGGTTGCTGTGAGGTAGGTTGATGCCACAGCACTCTAGCCTGGACAACAGGGTAAGACTCTATCTCAAAAAAAAAAAAAAAAAAAAAAAAAAAAAAGATTACCTGAGTCTGGGTAATGTATAAAGAAAAGAGTTTTATTTGGCCCATGGCTCTGCAAGAAGCTTGGCACCAACATTTGCTTCTGGTGAGGGACTCAGGCTGCTTCTACTCATGGCAGAAGGTATAGGACAGCCAGTGTGTGTGGAGGTCACAGGGTGAGAGAGGAAGAGAGAGAGGGAGGGAGAAAGAGAGTGAAGGTAATAGGCTCTTTTCAACAGCCTGCTCTCATGGGAACTAAGAGTGAGAACTCACTCACTCTAGAGAGAATGGCACCAAGCCACTCATGAGGGAGAGATCTACCCTCAGGACCCAAACACCTCCTACCAGTCCCTTCCTCCAACATTGGGGTTCAAATTTCAACATAAGACTTAGTGGGGCCAAACAAACCATATCCAAACTGTAGCACTCCTGCCCCAGAAATCTCATGTCTGTGAACTAAAATAAAATCTTAAGCCCCCCAGCCAACTGAATGGACCCCCTCTTGGCCAAGGGGGCCCCAGAAATACCCTAAAGCTGAGTTGCTGGCTGTAAGAAGGGAGGTCAGACCTGCCTCATCATGCCCCCCTCCCTTCTTGGTGATATCCTTTGTACCTCATTAACAGGCCTAAGGCTATGCAAGACAAAGGTTGAATCACACCTGTAGGTCCTCAATTTACTTAATAGATCACTTGAGTCTGGGCATGTGTCTGGTAAAAGTCCGGTGGCTTGTCTCTGATTAACAGACTTCCTTAACTTAAAACATTCCAAGCCTTTAGACAAAGCTTCATTTCTTTAACCAATTACAAATCAAACAATCTTTAAACCCACCTATAACCTGTAAGCCTCCCCACTTCAAGATGTCCAGCCTTTTTGGGCCAAACCAATGTACACCTTCCATGTATTGATTTATGACTCTCTGTGTAATTCCTGTCTCAATGAAATATATAAAACCAAACTGTAACCCAACCACAGGGAGTCCACTTGCTCAAGGCTTTCTTGGGAGTGGCTCCAGTCATGGTCCTCACACTTGACTCAGAATAAACCTCCTTAAATTATTTTACAGAGTTTGAGTTATTTTCCATTGACATTTCCTTTTCAAATTACAAAGCATGATCATCCTATGCCCAAAGTTTTACCTTGTTGCAGCATCAACTCAAAAGTCCAAAGCCCAGAGTTTTATCTGAGACACAAGGCAATTTCTTCACAGCTCTGAGCCTGTAAAATCAAAAACAAGTTATTTCTAAAATACAATGGTGGAACAGACATTGAGTAGATATTCCCATTTCAAAAAGGAGAAATTGGCCAAAAGAAAGGGGTAACAGGCCTCATGCAAGTCCAAAACTCAGTAGGGCAGAAATTAAGTCTCAAAGCTCCAAATAATCTCACTTGACTCCATGTCCTGCATCCTGGGCACACTGGTGCAAGGGGTTGGCTCCCAAGGCCTTGAGCAGCCCCACTCCCATAGCTTTGCTGGGCACAGCCTTCATGGCTGCTCTAACGGGTTGGAGTCAAATGCCTGCGGCTTTTCCAGACAGGGATTGCACATTGCCAGAGCTCTACCATTCTGGAGGTCCTGCAAAGCCCTACTCTAACAGCTCCACTAGTCAGTGCCTCAGTGGGGACTCTCTGAAGGGACTCCAACCCCACATTTCTGCTTGGCATTGCCTTTGTAGATTCTCTCCGTAGTGGCTTCACCCCTGCAGCAGGCCTCTGCCTGGGCACCCAGGCTTTCCCATACATCCTTTGAAATCTAGGTGGAAGCTGCCAATCCTCCACCACTCTTACATTTTGCATGCCTGCATACTTAGCACCAGGTGGACACCACCAAGGCTGATGGCTGGCCCCTTCTGGAGTGGCAGCCCAAGCAGTACTTGGGTTCCTTTGAGGGGCAGCTGGAGTCAAAGCATCCCAAGGTAGCATAGGGCAACATTGCCCTGGGCCTATCTCCTGAAACCATTCTTAGGAAAGGTTTCTAGGCTTCTGAGCCTGTGTTGGGAGGGGAGGCCTTGAAGTTTTCTGAAATGCCTTCAGGGCCTTTTCCCCATTGTCTTGACTATTAACACCTGGCTCCATTCTAGCCCTGCTAATCTCTCTAGCAAGCAATAGCTGGGGAGAACCCTTGGCTTCCTCTCCAGAAAATGCTCTTTCCTTCTGTACCATATGGCCAGGCTGCACATTTTCCAAATTTTTACATTTTGCTTCCCTTCTTATTATAAATTCCAATTTTAGGTTATTCCTTTGTTCCCATATCTGATCATAAACTGTTAAAAGTAGCCACACTACTTCTTGAATGCTTTGCTGCTTAGAAATTTCTTCTACCAGATACCCCATCACTCTTAAGTTCAGCTTTCCACAAAACCCTAAGGCATGGACACAATGAAGCCAAGGTCTTTTCTATGGCATAACAAGAGTGACCTTTGCTCCAGCTTCCAAGCATTTCAGCATTTCCATCTAAGACCTCATCAGCATGGCCTCTACTATCTATATTTTTATCAGCATTTTGGTCACGACCACTTAACCAGTCTCTAAGAAGTTCCAAACTTTCTGTCATCTTTTTGCCTTCTGAGCCCCCCAAACTCTTCCAACCTCTGCTCATTACCCAGTTCAAAAACCACTTGCACAGTTTTTTTAGCTATCTTTATAGAAATGCCTACTCCTCAGTACCAATTTTCTGTCTTAGCTGTCTGTGTTGCTACAAAAGAATACCTGAGGCTGGGTAACTTATAAAAAAGAGGATTATCCGGCCCATGGTTCTACAGGCTGTACAAGAAGCATGGCTCAGGCATCTGCCTCTGGTGAGGGACTCAGGCTGCTTCCACTCATGGTGGAAGGTGAAGGGGAGCCAGCAAGTATAGAGATCACATGGCAAGAGAGGAAGAGAGAGAGAGGGAGGGAGGGAAGGAGAGGGCAAGAGGGAGAGAGAGAGGTGACCCAAACACCTCCAACCAGGCTCTACCTCCAACATTGGCGATCAAATTTC
Organism: Cheirogaleus medius; assembly: GCA_008086735.1. Lineage (NCBI taxonomy): Eukaryota > Metazoa > Chordata > Mammalia > Primates > Cheirogaleidae > Cheirogaleus > Cheirogaleus medius. The sequence goes on from VBSM01003162.1 coordinate 2,955,181, forward strand.
AACATGAGACTTGGTGAGGCCAAACAAACCATATCCAAACCATGGCACCCTTGTTAGTAGTTTGCCATATATTCTTGCAGATCCTTTGTCATGCATATAAAATGTGCTTTCCATAAATAGGTTTGGTGAGGTTTTTTCTTTTTCACAAAGATCAAACAAATGGAATCATACTATATGCTGATTTGAAATTTTCTCTGAACCTTGCATGATTGCTACATTGTATTAACCAAAGCCTGTACCCAGCAGCAGATATGCTGCTGGACAGAGTGCACTCATAGGTACTCTTCTGGGGGTGGGAGAATTTCTTTCCTTCCAGGGGACATCAGCTGCCTAGGTACTATCTTGCCTCTGCAGCCCAAGGACTTCTCCTCACATGACTGCCATTGTTTTAGCCTTCAGGAAATCACCCTTTGATCTCTTGCTTCAAGTTTCTATTACCTCTATGCTTGGAATGTTGTCTCCTCCAAGATGCCTCCACTTTTTGTAACATATTTTGCCTACTTGTGTGAATCAAGGGTTTGGTTTCCTTTGTCTTTCCAATCACACCATACTTTTTTCTTCATAGATTTCTTATAATTCTAGGTCTACTGGAGTATCTCTTCTAGTTTTCAGGCACCATATTTATATTTTCAAAAATATGTCATTTCTGTCATTTCCAAATATTAGGGCAGAAGCAGGATGCTGGAGCATGTGCTCAGTCCTCAATCTTTACCTACTCTCCCCCATACTGCTTTATGACTTGCCTTTTTCACTCAGCAGTATGTAATGGGGTATTGGTTATTGCAAGAAACCAAGCCTGATTTATTCTAACAAAAGAACAAAAGAAATTTACTGAAAGAACGGGATAACACACAGAATCAAGGAAGAAACTGAAGAACTGAACCTCAGAAAGGACACAAATCATGACAACTTTTAGGATCTAAGTAGTCAGTTCTAATAGAGAGGATACCATTGCTGAGATGAATCTGCTTTAACCATTTTTCCCTATCTTCATGTTATTACACTCAGGGTTCAAGTTCCTGAGGGAGTTTTATTGACCTAAACTAGATCACATGTTCACCCCTTCAGCATGGAAAACAAAAGGACTTAGGCCGGACGTGGTGGCTCACACCTGTAATCCTAGCACTTTGGGAGGCCAAGGCGGGCAGATCGTTTGAGCTCAGGAGTTCGAGACCAGCCTAGGCAAGAGCAAGACCCCGTCTCTACTAAAAATAGAAAGAAATTATCTGGGCATCTAAAAATATATAGAAAAAAAAATTAGCTGGGCATGGTGGTGCATGCCTGTAGTCCCAGCTACCTGGGAGGCTGAGGTAGAAGGATCGCTTGAGCCCAGGAGTTTGAGGTTGCTGTGAGCTAGGCTGACGCCATGGCACTCTAGCCCAGGGAACAGAGTGAGACTCTGTCTCAAAAAAAAAAAAAAAAAAGGACTTAATGGGCAGCTCACCACGTGTGTAATTATTGGGTTGGGGTAGTTCCCTTAGAAAAAAGGAGGAGCTGTTACTAAAAGAAGGAGGACATATGCCACAAAGACAAAAATAACAGTTGTCCATCACAGGCCACTCCTTGTCTGCCCAATAGCCACTTTCCTATGCTTATAATTTCAAAAACGCCCCCTTCCAGAATGCAACTATTCCATATTCAACTGAAAGCACAACCACCCCCTCCCCAAAGACAGTCAACAAATGTTTCATCAGTTACTACTGTATCCAGGTCCAAGTCCAGAATCTCTGGGTGATGTCCTTTTCTTCTCCAGCTCTATCCTGATCCCCATTTTCTATAACATATGGACTAAATGATAAAGTTCACCACCACATCCATCACTTCCTACATAGAACAATGGAAAGAGTGAAAATAAATTAAGTTTCAGAGGTATTGCTCAAAGCTCTGTCTGCTTTAGTGGTGAAGATGTCCCTTCACCAGCGACCTTCAGGACCATGCCTGAGTGGAACTGTAATACTACAGCAATCTACTTCCAGCTGGTGCAAGTAAATATACCATGGAACTATCTGTAAACTAGGCCCAATAATTTTTTTAATTCCTCTATAATCTGGATGTGGGTAATTCTTCATGATCCCATTGGCATGGGATCCAGGGAATGTGAACCACCTCTTCATGCAGCTTACTTGTACCTCCAGGATCTGCTTGAGCCCAATCTTATATTCACTTCTCTTTCATTATGGAATACTTGTAGGAATACCATATTTTATTGCTTGGTAGATCAGAAAAGATTAATCATAGGTAGCTTAGGTTGTATGCCTAAGGGTGTCCTAGGATCAGGCATTCAGTCTCCACCAAAACAAACCAAGAGGTCTTATTCCAAAAGGAGATCAGTGCTTGAGGAAAATGAAATAGCTTTTCTTCAAACCTCAAAAGATTTCATCTGTAATTTCCTTATCAGGGCCTTCTGTTGGATCGCTTCCCACTGCAGCGTAAGCTGTTTGTTCCATAATAGAGGTAGAGGAAAGAGTCTGGGAGGACTGGAGATTTTCACAGTGGCTGCTGTACCCTACCCCCACCCCTCAGGGGGTGAACCATGGAGAGGGAAGGAGGAGGAAGCGAGCTTTCTCAGGACTCTTCCCATCCTTCTTGTGAGAGCCTGGGGTGGAGGGATTTCTTCAGGAAAACGCAGCAAGAGGTTGAGAATGCCCCGTCACTGTAGCTCCCGGGAGATCCATACCATCACACTAGCTCACATTCTGCAAATGCCTCCAGCAATTCATCAAAATTTCTAGTTTAATGTTCTCACCGGCTTATATGTTATCAAGAAGAGACTGTCCCAGGTAAGCAAATGCTTGAATCTTCTGTCTCCCTGCAGGCACCTGTCTCTCTCCAGGTCGGTTGGCCTGTGACCTCAGTTCTCTGAAGGGTTCATGAAGAGTTGTTCATTTGCAGTCTGTCCTGTTTTCTTTCTTATTAGGTAGAAGTGATATCTTTTTAGCTCCTTACATCCTCAAGTTGAAACGAGAAGTTCTCTGGACATTGAAATTTGAATTTCATATAACTTTCACATGTCACAATATATTATTCCTCTTTTAATTTTTTCAACCACTTAAAAATGTAAAAGCCATTGTTTTATCATAAGCTGTACAAAAACATGGAGCAGGCTGGATTTGGCTCATTGGCAGTAGTTTGCCAACCCCTGAACTAAGGGGTTTATGCTAGTTTGTAGATGGTCATGTGACTCAGCGCTGGTCAATGAGATATGGGGAAAGGTTTGCTAGGGGTCTTACAAGAAAGGTTTCCTCACTCTTAATGAGAGACACATAGAAAAGATGGTCCAGATTCTTTCTTTTGGTGCTGCATGTCTGGATATGATAAATAGAACTTCAGCAGCCACCTTGCAACTATGACGTGACTAGCCTGAAGAGAACCAGGAGCCTGAGGATGGCAAAAGAAAAAGATGAAAAGAATCTGGGTCCTTGATAACATTGTTGAGCAGCTAAATTAACCAACACTGGAGCCATCCTACCTCAGAACTTATTAAAGGCTGAGTATCCCTAATCTAAAAATTCAAAATCCAAAATGCTCCAAAATCTAAAACTGTTTGAGCATTGACATGATGCTCAAAGAAAATGCTCACTGGAGTATTTTGGATTTTTGAATTAGGGATGCTCAACCAGTAAGTATAATGCAAATATTCTAAAGCCTGAAAAAATCCTAAGTCCAAAACACTTCTGGTCCCAAGCATTTCAGTTGATGTATACTCAACCTGTATTATAAGTTAGAGATAATAAAATTTTCTTATTGTTAATTGTTGTTTTCTTATTGAGTTATGTTTTCTGTTAGTCATTTTAACTAAAACAATGAGTCAAAAATTCTCTTTCACTTCAGTAAAGAATTCTGCTCTTTGAAAGACACTGTTAAAAGAATGAAAAGACGTGTCACAGAATGGGAGCAAATATTTACAAACCATATATTTGATAAAGAACCTGAATCCAGAATACAGTAGTCCCCACTTATCCATGGGGGATATGTTGCAAGATCCCCAGTGGATGGGTGAAACTGAGGATAATACTGAACCCTATATATACTGCTTTTTTCATCTGATAACTGAACCAGCTACTAAGTGACAAATGGGTTGGTAGTGTAGACAGTGTGGATATGCTGGACAAAGGGCTGATTCATGGCCTAGGCAGGACAAAGCAGGATGGTGCAAGATTTCCTCACGCTACTCAGAACAGTGCAAAATTTAAAACTTATGAATTGTTTATTTCTGGAGTTTTCCATGTAATATTTTTGGACCTCAGTTGACCTTGGATAACTGAAACTGTACAAAGCAAAGATGCAGAAAGCAAAACTGCAGATAAGAAGGGACTATGGTATAAAAAGAACTCTCAAAACCCAATAATAAAAAACAAACAACCCAATTAAAATTTTAAAATAGGCCAAAAAAGATACATAGCTGGCAAATAAGTACATGAAAAGATACTTGACATCACTAGTCATTAGGGAAATGCAAATTAAAGCCACAATGAGATGGCACTACCCCCTTATTAGAATGGCTAAAATTAAAAAGACTAACCAAACCAGTTGTTGGCAGATGTGGAGGAACTGGAACTCTCATACACTGCGTGTGGAATGTAAAATGGTACAGCCACTTTGGAAAACTGTTTGGCAGTTTCTAAAAAGTTAAATATGTACCTGCCATATGGTTCAACCACTCTATTCCTAAGAATTTACCCAAGAGAAATGAAAGTATATTTCCACACAAAGATTCATACAAGAATGTTTATAGCCACTTTATTTTTAATAACCCCCAACTGGAAACAATACAAAGGTCCATCAACAGGTTAATGGATAAACAAAATTGTGATACATCCATACAGTGGAATTCTACTAAGCAATAAAAATAAATAAGCTACTGGTAATCACAACAGAATGGGTCCATCTCAAAATAAAGTATGCTGAGTGAAAGAAACCAGACAAAAAAGACTACATATCACATGATTCCACTTATCAAAAAGTCTAGAAAGTATAAATTAATCTATAGTGACAGAAAGCAAATCAGTGGTTGCCTGTGGATGGGGACAGAGGGACAAAGGTGGGAGGAAAGAATTACAAAGTGGCACAAGGAAATTTTGGATGGTGATGGATATATTCATTATCTTGATTGTGGTATATAAATGTGTATACACACATATATGTCAAAACTTATCAAATTGTGCACTCTGAATATGTGCAATTTATTATATATTGGTTAGATATCAAGAAAAATATTAAATTAAAAAATCTTTGTTTGCTTAAACAAGTTTAGATGAGTTTTCTATTACTTTTAACTGAAAAATGTTGAAATGATACAGTCCTCATGGTTAGGTAAACTATATTTAAATGATACATTTAACCAACTCCCAATATACCCAGTGCACAATGGTAGAAGGAAAACCGGGTAACTGAAATTAAAACCACCATTTGGAAAGGGGAAGAGGAAATGGCACACAGCAGACATTACTAGTCCATTGTCCTGACTACACTGGGGTAGCAAAGATTTCCTTCCCCGGCAGTAGAGTGAGTCCTTATCAATCAATCTCTCTGTTCCCAACTCTGGATCTGTCTTGGGAGAATTTCTCTGGCCTGCTGTCCCATTTGGCCCCATGGAAGATGATCACTGGGGAGAATTTCCCTTCTTGGGGCTGTATCACATTAGTGGCCCATTTCTTGTTGGCAGGTTCAGTGTTTCTGAAAGTATGACCTGTGATCCACCTGAATCAGAATCATCTGTTTGAAATGTACACTCCTGGGCCTCACCCCTGAAGTACTGAATCAGAATTGCTGGGAATAGGGCCTAGGAATCTACATTTTACCAAGCATTCCAGGTGATTATTAAGCATGCTATGTTAAGAAACATTGAAATAAGTCTTTCATCATCATTCTTCATGTCATACAAAGAAAAGTCCAATTTAGGTTTCAATATTATTTCTTCTCAAACTGATAATCTCTTCTGAGACTACCCTAACCTAATGTTTCTCAAACTAGAGTCCATGGTCTTTTGGGGGTCCAAAAATGTATTTTGAGCTGTCCATAAATTCTTCATAAAATATTTTAATTTTTTATTTTTATTTTGATTATAATCTAAATACAATTATAAGCATATTTTAGATTTAGAAGACTGCCTTATAGTCAAGTCCAACCATGTAATTTTAATACCCACATTGCCATTACTTTTTACAATAAGTTTGGTATCAAGGCATATTATTTCTGTTGTCAGGAGTATAACAGTGTCTATGCCTCTCTGTCCCTAGTTAGTGATGTACTAACATGTCCCAGTCCTTGTCTCAAAATGTAGGTATTAGAGTTCCTCTCTGACACCAGTAGATGTCCAGGGTGATTTAAAAGAACCCCTTCAATTGTTATGGCTAAGGGTCCTCATACATTGGCTCCATGACTATGGTATAAGGCAGGCGTCCTCAAACTACGGCCCACGGGCCACATGTGGGTGTTTTTGCCCGTTTGTTTTTTTACTTCAAAATAAGATATGTGCAGTATGCATAGGAATTTGTTCATAGTTTTTTTAAAATTATAGTCCGGCCCTCCAACGGTCTGAGGGACAGTGAACTGGCCCCCTGTTTAAAAAGTTTGAGGACCCCTGGTATAAGGTATTGAAGCACAGACAGCACATTGTTTCCATTCATGTGACAAGAGGATAGTGAGAAGGTGAGATCCTGGAGTGCAGGCAGGACAACTGTTCTTTCATGCAATGACAGATGCTTAGGTGGCAAGGTCTCAAAGCACAATTAAGGTGATGCTTCTATTCATGGGATAGATGCCCTTGAGACTTAGCCCTAGCCCATGGCTGTGGGTTTGATTCTCTGGTCCAAATCAGTGCTTCTCTTGGCACTATTCCTCGTGGACCATCAGCCTGGCCTTTCTCAGACCACTGATCAGCTATGTTACTATACCCAGTAGCTGGTCTCCATTACCTTGAGGGAAGGGTAAATGCTTTCATTTTTTTCAGGATCTCTGCCTATCCCCAAGGACTTTTTGCCACAATGTGTGTGTCACCATTTGAGCTCTCATAACCTACTACTACACTAAAAAATCTTTGTGCTGCCACAAAACAAACAAAAAACAACAAACAAAAAACACCTCACTCCCCATGCTGCGACCCTGTACAAGAGAAAAAGGGATGAGTCACTTTCTAGAACTGGTACAAAAATTCCTGCATGGTGGTTTCAGGGTTGATTGAGTCAGCAATCAAATGACATCATCAAAGGTACAGGGGTTTTCATTCTTTTTCCTCTGCCTTTCTCTGCTGACAGAAGATCTTGCTTCCTGGTTGCAAGATGGCTATAGCAGGGCCAGCATTGCATGCAGACCACATCCTGTTAAGAAGAGGGGATTTTCCTCCTATACATCTCATTTTACTGAGGAAAACATTTCCCAACAGTCCCCCAGGAGACTTCCCTCAGGTCCCAGGACTAGGTCACATATCCCGGCCTAAACCAATCACTGGCAAGGAGAATTAGTCCATCAGTGATTGGCATTGACTATTCAAGATTCCAGCACCACCCCAACACAGGGCTGAAATAGGGTCCTTTACCTAAGCACATGACCATAACAGGACTGAGCCAGCCAGGAAGAAGGGGGAGAAATAGATTCTGGCAGCCAGCCAGCATTGTCTGTTTTACCCACCTACCTCCACATTCCCCAAGTATGAATTGTTTGGTTCAAAGGTGCTGCACAGGATTCCCCAGGGCTGTAGGTGAGCAGCATGATAGGTGGCTGTCTCCCTCTTCCTACCTGAATTCGCTACCCAACTCCCTCACTCTCTGATGGTTTAGGTACTGTTTTTCCTCAATTTCATACAAAGCTGTGTTCCTGAGAGATTTGTTCTAGCGTTCTGTTCTGTGTGGGGAAGGAGGTGTTGTTCCCTGTCTACCTTAGAGTATGTGAGGATAGTTTTCCTAACCAGTTCCTTTATGACCAAGAAGTTATTTGGGTAGATCACTTTATCTGCACTTGCCTCACTTTCTGTCTACACTTTACACACAGTAGAGGGGCCCAAGTTTCCTTACCACATGGTAGGAAGTAGCTTTCTAAAGATGGTTCACAGGGCAGCCCCAAGTTTCACAGCAGCACTTGGTCCCCTTATCCTGTTGTTATCCTTGCTTTTTCTTCTTGTTGTTCATGATGAGCAGCAGTAGAGGACAGCTGGTAGTACTAAGTGACGTTCTCTGTAGTCTTGCATCCCTCACCCATTCCAAATCAGAGATCAGTGAGCAGCCAAGTGTAATATCCAAACACCAAGAAGCAGTGGCAAAACCCATGGCATTAATTCATCCTTGTGGCATTTCAGGTATGTACTAGAACACCTCATACTGGTTCCATTGCCATTTCTGACAAGGTCTGAGCATCCCAAATATGTTTAATTAAAGTCAGTAAACTTCTTTTTTAAAGCTTTAGTAAAGGTAGAATGTTATTGATTACCTTGATCAGGGCAGTTTTATTTCCAGATCCTCATATTCCTAAGTAATATGAAAGAGTTTTTCCAATCTCTGTATCTTGATCTTAAAACAAATATCCTTTTTGAAAAAGAGTTAGTTAAACCCCTCTGGTTGTGAGTCTCCTCAGGGATGGTGGGACTCAGTCTTCAGCTTCTGCACCCTAGCTGATGGAAGCACTGTTGTCAGCAAATGTAAATCTAGGGAAGAGTTTGTATATGGAGAATTTTAGAGCAGAAGCTCCATAGGATTGTTATACCTAGACTTCTTATCTTTGGAACCAAATGGCTGCAACCAGAAAATATACTGTGGTGCCTGACTTCATCCCCAGTTATGTTCATGTGCAGCCTATCAAGAGATCAAAGGCATTGGTTTACTTAGAAAAGCATAAAGCACTCTAAAAGTCTCTCTCACCAACCACCACTACCATCCACTTGCCCCCAGATCGCCCAAGCCATTGTGCCAGGCTCTCTAGATGAGGAAGTTGTATTCTGAAGACAACACTGAATGCTTTCTCTGACTTGTACAGGGCACTTAAGCTCCTGGTACAACTCCCCTCCCCCCAACCCCTGCTTTAGTCAGTTCTAATTTTCTCCAATCTTACAACGAAATGTTAAGGCGCTGGGGGAAATACAGCTCTTATTTCTTTCTTTAATCACTTTCCCCTGCTCAGGGGTCAGCTCACTTTGCCTTACTCTACCCTGCCTCCAAATGAGGTAGCAATGACTGACTTTGGTGCCACGTGACACTGAGAAGCCCCCAAGTGTCAGCTGGGCCAGGTCATTTGCTATTTTTTTTCTTTTTTCTTTTTGAGACAGGGTCTCAGTCTGTCACCCAGGCTAGAGTGCAGTGGTGTCATCACAGCTTACTGCAACCTCAAACTCCTGGGCTTAAGTGATCCTCCTGCCTCAGCCTCCTAAGTAGCTGGGACTATAGGCATGCACCACCATACCCGGCTAATTTTTCTATTTTTTTTTTTTGTAGAGACAGGGTCCTGCTCTTGCTCAGGCTGGTTTTGAACTCCTGGTGTCAAGCAATCCTTCTGTCTTGGCCTCCCAGAGTGCTAGGGTTATAGGCCTGAGCCACCACACCCAGCCTTGCTATTTTTTTTTTTTTTGAACGTGCATTTGAACCCACTTCCTCTGGTTGGGGACTTCCCCATCTTTTGATTCTTGGAAGGAAGCCGGCCTCCCTCTACAGATTCAAAAATGCCACATTAGCTCTCCCTTGCAGCTAGGTTGCTAGCCTAGTCACCTTAGACTTTGTCTTAGGGGTTAGAGGGAAAGAATAAAGGAACCAGGAAGACTCTTTTGCTCAGGTAGCACTAGCATCTGCAACAAGATAAAGCTCCCTGCAAGGTGACAGTGATGAAACTGCAGCCTGGAGTGCTCTGAGATGCTGCAGTGGGCTCCTCACCAGACCAGTTCTGTAGCGTGGTTTGAGTGTTGTTCCTGGCTACAAACCTGCTTCTCCAGCCCGCCTACTGATTCTGGAAGCTGCCCAATATCCTTTTAATGAATTCTTTTTCTGCCTAAATCATCCAGAGTCCAATTCTGTTGCTTACAATCAAGGATCTGGACTGATACACAGCTATACGTCGCTCAGGAATTTGTGCTGCTTCTGAGAAGTCCTAAAGGGCTAGCTATGTCCCCAGGGAGAATTTCTATGACAAATCTACAAAAGGGATTCTCTGTAGATGTCCATTCTGTCATGAACACTAAAATTAGAGACCATAAGGCTACCCACCATTGTCTCACAGTATCTAATTTAGTACCAATGACCATGTATGTTTTAAGCAATGCTGGAAAGTCCCTTTCAAAGAACTGTTGCCCTGGCGAAAGACTTTATAATGCTTCTTGAAATAATTAGTTTCATGACTTCCTTTATATAGTAGACCTGATCTCTGTGAATGCATTATTTTGAAATGGGGATTTACAATGTGCTTTGGCAGGAACTGAATATTCAAATGAAACGAGTTTAATTGATTACGGGAGTGTTTGTTTTGAGATGATGCAGTAACTGTCTGGTATTGAGCCTGCTGCTCCAATGTGCACTGGCGAGAAGGCTTTCCAAGTTGATCTTGGTACATTTGAAATCTGGTAAGCAATTGGTTCTCTCTGTAAGCCTCAGTACAGAATCTATCCCTAAATGATAAGGCACTAACAATGCCCTAAAACCTGACCAAAATGGGGCTCTGAATTCCAGCCATGGGGGTCTTTCGGGGAAGAGCTTGTGGGGCCATCCCCTCCTCCCATGAATGCTTGAACTCATTTTTGCCACTTATGTCTACCTGCTATGTCCACTTCAGGAGGGTCAAAAGTGTGCTGCATTTGGGGGGTTGTGCCAAAACTGTCCACAGAGCCCATGAGCATCTGGGGCTTAGGGGGTTTTGAGGGTGTCTGCATGCCAAGAATATATGTGCTGGCAAGGGAATCTTTGGGGGTGAGGGAACTGATCTATATCTTGACTGTGGTGGTGGTTACATGACTCTAGGCATCTGTCTAAACTCATAGAACTGTACACTAATAAGAGTGAATTCTACTGTATGTAAATTAAAAATAAATTTTAAAACAAGAATATGTATGCTGGAACATCTGTTTTCCACGTGTGAATTGTGACTGTACAGTGGCACAGCATGCCGGCACATCACCACAGTGGAGGACAATGTATCCAGTCTAATCTGAAAGCACTATGTGGCTGTCAGTTCACACTTCAATAGCCAGCTTAATTAGGTAATTCTGAAATTTGTGACTGCCCATTTTAGGGCAGGGAATTTAAATTTGCGAGGAAGGTACTGGGCTTGGCTTTCTTGCAGGCTCCTGCTGAAAACTAAAAGAATCTGCTTCCCTTTGGTCTTGATCTAATACTATTGCTAGATCCTAAAATCTCACATCTATGGTTATTAATGAAAGACTTAGTGGGATCACCAAATGCTAGGAAAGCAGTATGTGTTGAACAGTCCATAAGGACTCAAATTCCCAGTTATAAGACCAACTTTCCCTAAAAGTTTTGTGGGGTGGCTGCATTCCTCTCATTCTCCTGCTTTGTTGGTGAAGTCCTGATCTCTGATCATGTCCAGCTGCTGTACCACACAACTCTTGGTTGACCTCCTATCCCAATAGTTTTCAACATTGGCTGTAGTTAAGAATCGCCTGGGGAGCTTTTAAAAACCTGATGCCCTGGCCACCAACCAGACTAATTAAATTAGGATCTCTGGGTGTGAGACCCAAGCATGAGTACTTTATTTATTTGTTTGTGTGTTTTTAATTGTTTTTATTTTTTTGAGACAGATCTTGCTCTGTCACCCGGGTTAGAGTGCCATGGCATCAGCCTAGCTCTCTGCAACCTCAAACTCCTGGGCTCAAGCGATCCTCCTGCCTCAGCCTCCCAAGTAGCTGGGACTGTGAGTGTGCGCCACCACGCCCAGCTAATTTTCCTATTTTTAGTAGAGGCGGGGTCTCACTTTTGCTCAGGTTGGTCTCCAACTTCTGAGCTCAAGCGATCCTCCTTCCTCAGCCTCCCAGAGTGCTAGGATTACAGGCGTGAGCCACTGTGCCTGGCCAGTATTTTTTTTAAACACCTCAGGTGATTTCTATACTTTTGAAAGGGGGCAAGTTTCTAGTTCATGGATTGGCAGGAACACATAAAGAGGCACGTATTAGTCTGCTCATGCTGCTATAACAAAGTACCATAGGCTTGGTGGCTTGAACAATGGAAATTAATTTTCCCATAGTTCTAGAGGCTGGAAGTCCAAGATCAAGGTGCCAGCAGGGTTAGTTAATCCTGAGACCTCTCTTCTTGGCTTGCAGGTGGCCTCTCTCTTGCTGCCTCTTCATGTGATTGTTCCTCTGTACATGTGCATTCCTGGTGTCTGTGTGTCCTAATCTCCTCTTCTTATAAGGACACCAGTCAGATTGCATTTGGACCTATCCTAAGAACCTCATTTTAACTTAATTAACTCTTTAAAGACCCTATCTCCAAATACAGTCACATTCTGAGCTACTGGGGGTTAGGGCTTTAACATATGAATTTTGAGGGGACGTAATTCAGCCCATAACAAGGGAGATCATGGTTCCTCTAACAGTCCTCAAACTTTTGTTATCTTAACCTGTTGTGTTTAATAACCAAACTCATGGTCCTTTACGAGCCTGCATCAGGCTAGGAGGCTAGAGTTCAACAGGGCAGTCCAGGGTCCACTTTCATGAGACTATTCTCCTAATACCAACTACTGTTCCTCTTAGGACCAATGTAGGTAGTTCTGCTTTGCCTCTAGGACAGGGGTCCCCAATCTATGGTGAGTTGTATGATTATTTCATTATATATTACAATGTAATAATAACAGAAATAAAATACACAATAAATGTAATGCACTTGAATTATCCCAAAACCCATCCCATCACCCTCTTCCCGGTCTGTGGAAAAATTATCTTCCATGAAAATGATCCCTGGTGTCAAAAAGGCTGGGGACCACTGCTCTAGAAGGGTCTGAAGTGGGTCAGAATAGGACATTAATTAAATTAACTCCAAGTTCCCTGCTGAATCCCAAGCTGGAAAGTCTATCCCTGTTGTATATCCCATCCTAAATTATGCCCAGCCACATTGTCCAAAGGAATTCACCAGAAGTTGTATGTTCAGCCCAAATGATAGCATAAAAATGTTACAAATGATATATAAATGTCCAAAATTTTTACAATATGAAATCTCTCTATTTCTGAAATTCTTGGGAGAAAGATTAATTCCAAAATGCCAGAGAAATTTAAGTCCAAAATTATTTCCTCCCCAATTTCTGCTTCTGCTCAGTCTCAGCTAGAAGGCTCTTGCTCTAAGGTGTGGGGAGAGTGGAAGTTCCTTCAGCAACTACAACCTGGGCTGGCATCCACTGAAATTGGTGAAGTTCCTACAGGACCGCCAAGACAGACTAAATCCAATGCCAAGATTCTCATATCTCCCACTTTCTAAGAGTTTGAAGAGTGAATTGGACACATAAGATTTTCCCAGAACCAAGGCCACATGTACAAAACTTACAAGAAAATAACACAAAGAAGCAGCCAGACAAATTCAGTAAGTAGAATATTCTGCAGAACAATTGGTCAGGTATTTTTGGCAAATCAGTATCATTAAAAATGGTGTCTGCTGGGTGCGGGTGCCTGTAATCCCAGCACTTTGGGAGCCCAAGACAGGAGAATTACTTGAGGCCAGGAGTTTGAGAACAGCAGCCTGGGCAACACAGTGAGACCCTGTGTCTTAAAAAAAATAGCTCAGCATGGTGGCACAGTGGTGCGTGCCTGTATTCATAGCTACTCTGGAGGCTGAGGTAGGAGGATCGCTTGAGCCCATGTGTTCCAGGTTGCAGTGAGCTATGATCTTGCCACCATACCCCAGCCTGGGCAACAGATTAAGATTCTATTTCTTAAAAAATTTTTTTTAAGTGGTGTTTGTGGTAGATTAAAAAAGACTCAAGGGACATACAAACCAGATGCAATGTATGCTCTGGATTGGGTACTGATTTGAATGAAACAACTGTAAGGGACATTTTTAGATCATTTGGGGAAATATGAATAGGAGCTGGGTGTTAGACAAGTTGAAAATGAACTGAAATAGCAAAACAAAGGTTGATGACTGAAAAAAAGTAGACCAAAGAATAGTATATGTAGTATGATCTCAATTTGGTAATAAAATAAAAGCATACATAGACACACAGACACACACACACATCCTGTAGATTATGCACTAAGGTCTTGCAGTGGTGATCTCTGGGTGGTAGAAATTTTTCTTATTTAATTATTTTATGTTTTCTTGTCTATATTTCCTAATTTTCTACAAGGCATATGTACTGCTTCCAAATTTAAAAAGGTTATTTAAAAGAAAAAATTTGTAGAAGTCACAAGCAAACCACAGCCCCTGAAGCAGTTATTCCAAGCAAAATTATGTTACTACGAACTAGTACATACATAATACGGTCCAGACCCACACTGCTGTCAGAAAGCAAAGCTTATAGCAAAGACAGTGATATCTCAGGGAAAGAAGGGTAAATATAGCAAACATGAGAGAAAAAGGAAATTGTCATGCTTTCAGCTTCAATAGAAGACAAGTTAGATTGTGCTACTTGTCTAGGGTCCTAGACCCCACCTAGTCCTCAGGTCATCCTCAAGGCTTCCTTCTTCAACATCCAGGCTATTTGAAACCCCTTAAATCCCCCTTTTGAATCCTGTGCTCCTGGCATCCCAGCATCGCCCTGAGGATGGGCTCAGAGTAGCGATAACCTCCACACTCTCTCACACACTCTCTTGCGAACGACCGCCTCTTTTTGGAGTAGGCATGGCTCTGAGTGTGAATCTTGCTGTATTAGTTTGCTATTGCTGCCATAACAAATTGCCACAAACTTAGTGGCTTAAAACATACATTTATTATCTTACAGGTCTATAGGTCAGAAGTCCCACACAGGTCTCACTGGGCTATACTCAAGATGAGTTTGTTCCTTTCTGGAGGCTCTAGAGAAGAATCTGTTTTATGCTCATTTGGGTTGTTGGTAGAATTCAGTTCCTTGCAGTTGAACTGAGGTCCCCATTTTTTTCCTGGCTATAAACTAAGGCCACCAACATTCCTTGGAGTATGGCCCCTCCTCCATCTTCAAAGTCAGCAACCATAGGTTGAGTCCTTCCCACATGGCATTCCACGTAAGACTTAAGTAATTAGATTGGGCTTACCTGGGATAATCTCCCCATCTCAAGTCCTTAACCTTAACCACATCTGCAGATTCTCTTTGGGCATGTAAAGTAATATATTCACCGGTTCTAGGGATTAGGACCTGGCCATCTTGGGGGTGTCATAATTTTGCCTACCACACATGCATTCTCTGCACAGTGACTTCTCTTGGTCTGGGATTAGCATTTCTTCATATGTAGTCTTGTGCCTTAGTGGTTGCTCTCACTGCCATTTTGCTCTGGAATTTCTTGGTTGTATGAAGTTTGCCTCTTGGTGGCGGTCTCCCCGCTACTTCCAGTGTATTTTACTTGACAAATTACCTTCAGTGGCATCCTAAACATTCATTCAGAAGCTTGTGTCCTTGGGTCCTGGTGAGGAGAAATTTCTCTGCCTTGGGCAGAGAACATGGTCTGGATGATATTAGATGACATTATTAATAAAATATTATTGTTAGGCCGGGCACGGTGGCTCATGCCTGTAATCCTAGCACTCTGGGAGGCCGAGGCAGGAGGATGACTTGAGCTCAGGAGTTGGAGACATGCCTGAGTAAGAGTTAGACCCCGTTTCTACAAAAAATAGAAAAAATTAGCCGGGCATGGTGGCATGCGCCTGTAGTCCCAACTACTCGGGAGGCTGAGGCAGGAGGATCATTTGAGCCCAGGAGTTTGAGGTTGCTGTGAGCTAGGCTGACACCATGGCACTCTAGCCTGGGTGACAGAGCAAGACTCTGTTTCAAAAAAAAAAAAAAAAGTTGGGAACATTTTATATTATATTTCTAGGTATTTGAAACAGGGCTGGGGGCAGGTTTTAGCAAATGCTCAAATGACCATCTTGAGCCAGAAGCTCAGCTAAGTTTGTAACATTTTAGTCTACTGGGGGTTGGTCACATTTCCTTATCTAACATGTACATGGCTATATTAGTTAAGATATAGGTCCAACTTCTTGGAACAATGATGCAAATCAACAAAGCCTAAATAAAACAAATCTATTTCCCGCAGATGTAACAGACAGAAGGCAGCAGTACAGGGCTAGTGTGGTCGCTGTTCTCTGAGGTTATCCAGAGATTCATTCATTCATTCACCTTGTCATCATTACTAGAATGATACAAAATGGCTCACATTTTCATCAGCAGGGTGAAGAAGGAAAGGAAAGAGGGTTGACCTCACACACTATGGCATCATTTCCAGTCAATTCTCATTGGCTAATATCTAGTCACATCTATCTGCAATGGAGAATGGGAAATGCAATCTTTAGCTGGGAAAGTATGTGCATTCCTAAAACGATAATTACTTTAAAAGAAGATGAGAATGGATATTGGAGGACAATTTTCAGTCTTGACATGATGGCTACAACTTTTTGAATCACAGTGTGTTCCTTCCTTTTTCTTTCATTTTGCTTTCAGACCCAGCCACTTGTTTTTCTATATTTTGACTCATGTGGTTCATCATAGTGAAAGATATGCAGTCAAGAAATTCTAGATCTCGCAAAAGCATTCATTGTCCAATGATTCTTGTCTACTTTCACCTTACCAGAATTGGATAATTCCACCAGGAAGTAGTCTCCCACTAAAATCAATATCTACTCCAGGCTTAACTCAATGTGTCATTGACTTGCCTGATTCCCTTGTACTATGTCTCATCTTCTGTGTTTCCTTCTCTTGAAGTCCTAACCCTATACATGTCCTGAGTATTTGCCCACAAGGACATGTCATACCTGCTTCCCCACACATAATTGTGTTTCCTTGAAACTCATCTAAAATGCATGATATATTTTACAATGATCTTCTTCATCTTCCCTTCATAAATTTGTCCAAGTTTTACACTTAATATGGTGGTCTATAGTAGTTTCCTATTGCTGTTGGAACAAACGACCACTAACTTAAAAGCTTAAAAATACAAATTTTTTCTCTCACTGTTCTGTAGGTCAGAAGTCTGGATTGGCTGAACTGGTTTCTCTGCTCCAGGTTTCACAAGGCCGTAATCAAGGTATCAGCCAACTAGGCTCTTATTGGAAGGCTCTGGGAAGAATCTGCTTATACAAGCTAATTCAGGTTGTTGTCAAAATCCAGCTCTCTACACGGATAGAACCGAGGACCCTGTTTCCTTGTTGGCTGTCAGCTGGAGGCCATTCTTAGCTCCTAGAGGCCTCTCTCCCATCCTTGCACATGGCTCCTAACTCTTATCTTTGGAATCTCTCTGACTTTTCCTTCTACCATATCTCTCTTGCTTCCAGCCAGGGTGGGTTCTCTGCTTTTAAGAGCTCATGCTAAAATGAAATTGGGACTACCCAAATAATCCAGGATGATCTCCCTATTTTAAAGTCTGTACCTTTAATTACATCTGCAAAGTCCATTTTGTTATGTAATATATTCACAGGTTCTAGGCATTAAAGTGTGAATGTCTTGGTGGGGGAGAGGTGCATTTTGCCTACCACATGGGGGTTTTTTATTATTTATTTTTATTTTTTGAGACAGAGTCTCACTCTGTTGCCCGGGTTAGAGTGGCATGGTGTCAGCCTAGCTCACAGCAACCTCAAACTCCTGGGCTCAGGCGATCCACCTGCCTCAGCCTCCCAAGTAGCTGGGACTACAGGCATGTGCCACCATGTCCGGCTAATTTTTTTCTATTTTTTAGTAGAGACAGGATCTCGCTCTTGCTCAGGCTGGTCTCAAACTCCAGCTCAAACTGGGCTCAAATGATCTGCCCACCTCGCCCTCCCAGAGTGCTAGGATTACAGGCGTGAGCCACCGCGCCTGGCCATTTTGCCCACGATGTGGTTTTTTTCCCAACTGCTCTAAATATGGACTCTCCAAGTGCACCTTTAAGCAGGCACTGCTCAATAGCATTGTAGAGTTGGACCCTCCATGGGTAATTTCAGTGCTTTTTTTCTTCTCTTCCTATTTTTCCCTGGTCTCTTTGAGACCTAGACAACCTCTATGACCTAGTAACAATTAAAATATCTCCCAATTTTCTAGTTACATCTTTAAGAATCTTCAAATTTAGGGTATATCTTCTTTTCCCTCTCATCTATTTAGCTTGCTGTCCAAGATCACATTTTCCTAAGAAAACTCCTCCTATTCTCCATCTTAAGCAGCATACCTTCCTGTATTTTTTTTCTTTCACTCTCTCACTGCTCTTGTTCTGACAGTAAGACCAAAACTTATTATTATTTTTTCTAGTGTTTTATTATGGGAAATTTCAAACATACACAAAATTAGAGAGAATACTATAATGAACCCCTATGAATAATCACTCAGCTTCAACAATTATCAACACTGCCAATTGTAATTCATCTATTCGTGAATTTTTTCTGGAATATTATAAAGCAAATCCCAGATATCATGTCATCTCACTCAAATAAATCAGTGTGAAGCATTGTTTTGAAAGAAATTCAGTACTTCCTTGATTTTATGAGCAAACCATATTCCTAGAGAAGGTGGTCTTTAAAGATTTTTGCTTAGCCTTTAGAATTTTAATAATTTTATGACTTGATTCTCCACCTCAATACAAGAAGATGACATATCCCTTTGTATGATAAGTGCTCCCATTCCTCTAGCTGTACCTTGATAAAAATCACCTGCCTTCCTAAGTTAAACTCATTGTCTGGGTCTTTAAAATCCAAAGTGATGGTCATGGCTCATGTAACTAATAATTATGTGGAGGTGGGGCAGGGTGGGGGGAAGTGAGTCTAGGAGTATGTGAATAAGCCACAAAAATTCCACATTGCAGCTCCTTCATAGTTTTTTGCTTGCCTCTAGAATGCGATGCAATTCAAAACAAGATAGAGGGACAGCATTGACAGAATGCCACCTACTAATACGTAGAAGATACAATCTCACTCTTTAGTACTTTCTGGTTCACCACATGGAATTTGGCTACTTTTGCAGTTTAAAGTCCTTGCCTGTAATCCTGGCTGAGAAATAAGGAAAAGGGAGCAAACATTCTTCAGCCCTCTCACTGTGATAAAGCCTTTGTTATGGTGAAAAAGCCTGATTATTGAAACTTTGTTTTGAGACAAATCTTAACCAAGACTAAAATATTCTTTTCCTTATACTCTAATCCATGCCTCAGCCAAAAAAGTATTTACAGTCTTACTTAGGGTCTGCCTGGGCTTGCCTGCTTTTAGACATCAGCCACAGTTGTAAGGTCAAAAACTTGTGCTTTCTAAGGCTGCTATCTATTACTGAATTTCTATTTTTATTTTATTTTATTATTATTTATCTATTTGTTTTTGAGACAGAGTCTTGCTCTGCTGCCCAGGCTAGAGTGCCGTGGCATCAGCATAGCTCTCTGCAACCTCAAACTCCTAGGCTCAAGCAATCCTTCTACCTCAGCCTCCTGAGTGGCTGGGACTACAGGCATGTGCCACCATGCCCAGCTAATTTTTTCTATTTTTAGTACAGACGGGGTCTTGCTCTTGCTCAAGCTGGTCTTGAACTCCTGACCTCAAGCAATCCTCCTGCCTCGGCCTCCCAGAGTGCTAGGATTACAGGCATGAGCCACCATGCCCAGCAAAGACTGCTGTCTATTAAAATCAGTTATGTCAGCCTAGCTCACAGCAACCTCAAACTCCTGGGCTCAAGCAATCCTTCTGCCTCAGCCTCCCGAGTAGCTGGGACTACATGCGTGCGCCACCATGCACGGCTAATTTTTTCTATGTATTTTTAGTTGACCAATTAATTTCTTTCTATTTTTAGTAGAGATGGGGTCTCGCTCTTGCTCAGGCTGGTTTCGAACTTCTGACCTTGAGCGATCCTCCAGCCTCGGCCTCCCAGAGTGCTAGGATTACAGGCGTGAGCCACCGAGTCCGGCCGGCCAGTGCTTTCTAAGGCCTGCCCTTAAAACAACAACAAAAAGCAGCTGGAACACCTGTGCATACTAGCCACCACACTCACACAAAGAGACTTGCCTCCCTCAAATGCCAGTCTTTGGATCCATTTCTCCAGGTTTTCCCATCCTTACACCATGGGTTCTCTTTAAACATCATATAATCATACCACTCTTCCATGAATTCCAAACTAATTGAGAAACAGATACAGGAGTCAAAGAGGGGTCAGAACATTGCAATGTATTGTTGACAAAACTGGTTTGGAGAATAGGTAGGCAGCCTGAATCAGGTTTTCAACTCGTTCATCCCAAGCCTAGACTTTTGCACCTTCCTAAGGGGGTAGATGAGTCTGTACCGCAAATTCTCACCCTACCAGTCACAGAAAGGGAGCTCATCCACTTGCAAGTCTCCCCACCCTTGTAGGCTGACCACATGGAGGGGCAGAAAGGAGAACACAGGTGTGTTGTGGGCAAGGGAGCTCTGAAAAAGAGAGAGTAGGGAGTTCAGCAGGTTCTGAGCAACAAGTATTCAGTTACATCTTGAAGTCTCGCCAATCAAATCACTATGGGGAGGAACAGAAGAGGGGCTGCTGGGAATCTCTCTTCACAATACTTCTGAAAGGGTAGAAATTTCTATTTTATGGACAGGTGGGAATATGAGAATGGGCGATGTCACCTAACCAATGGCTGTGGTCAAAGGGAAGAATCAAGGGAAGAGGCTCCCCAAGAGGTCAGGGCTTTCTCCAGTGGCTATCCTTACATTCTCACTGCACTACCAGAACAAACTGGAACAGAATAATAGGTAGAACTGGGTGTTCCAGTAGAGATAGTGGAACCAACTGGTTTTGCTCCATGAACACCTCTTAAGAGTCTTGCCTAATTGCTGTGGCTATCTGGGAGGAAGAGAACTTTAGAGCTAATTTATGCCCAGTTGTTTTTGGTTTTTGTTTTTGTTGGCCTCGCATGGCAAAGGACGTCAAGTCCAAATGCAAGACAGGGGATAAAAGAGAGCTTAAAACAGAGCTTGCAAACTGGTAGCCTGCTGAACAGATCCAATCCACAGATGTGTTTGATTTGGCCCATAAGAATTTTCAAAAATATTTCTTAAAGTATGTGTCAGCATAAAAAATTAGTAGAGTCCATATAAAACCCCAGATCGTATGGCTCCTCTGGAAAAGTTCAAAGATTCTGGCCATGTGGATGTGCATTTCTATATGGCAAAATCCGCTGGATGGAGTAGCCACTGCTTCATTTAGGAAGGGGTATAGTCCCCATCTAGGTTTTTGCATGACCTGCTTAGTCCCTGCCTATATTCGAGTTTGTGATCTCTGAGTAACATTGACCAGCACTAGAGATTATTTGTGATCTAAAAGAAATGCAAATCATCCATATCCTTGAGTGTTTAATCATGTCAGAGCGAGTATTTGACAATGTGGAGAGTGCCAGGGAGGTGTGTGCCAGGAATCTGACCATCCATTGGGAGGGGGAGGAATGAGGAGACATCCGTCTATGTAATGAGGATGGAGAAATTGTTATGAAAGGCAGGAGAAAAGGGGGCCACAGCCAGTAGCGCAGAGAAGCACGCTAGGCTGGAGCAGGTGACTGCGGGAGTCAATTACAGCCAAGTGTTGCTAGGGCAACTCAGGCTCCATGCACACACATCCTAGAGGGCCTCCGGCCTTCTCACTGCTAAGGCAGCTGATTTAGAAGGCCAGAGCTCTGAGGTATACGAAGCTGATGAAAAAGACAAGGTTGCAGAAGCATTGTCCTGGGTTGGGGCTAAAGTCATGAAGCTGATACAAACGGAGCTACAACATCCCACACAGGACTGCTGGTGGCCATTCTAAAGGCCTCTGGAATTGAGAATTACATCACACCTCTTAGGGCAGGTTTTTTTTTTTTTCCAACCTGCAGGTTGTAAGGCATTGGTGGGCTGTAAAATTAATTTAGTGGGGCGAAATCAACACTTGACAAAATGAATAGAAAAATGAAAAAAACAGAATTTTTAAAAACAGAGAGCATTCACACAGTAAAGGTAAACACTGTTATGTATGTGGGTGTGTGTGTGTTTACACACAGAGGCACGTGTACTGAGTTGTGTTGTCATATACAGTATGTTTCTTATTCTGTGAATCAAACTAAAAAATGTTTGAAAGCTGCTGCCACAGGTCACAGTATCAGTCACCATGACCAGCTGACTGGATGTGCTGATTTGGCATGGCTAGTGGATATTTTTGCTGTTGTTGTGATCAAGATGGGCAGATGTAGACCAATCACAGCTTTCTAAAGAGCAACTTTCTGGTATCAGAAAAAATGCAGGTAATGTTGGGCCAGCTGAGAAACAGGTTTTGGGGTGTGGCTTCTAAGAGAGACACAACTCCATCTGACTGCTTGGCACGCTACACCCTGGGAGTGGTAGCACTACAGGTGAGTGTGCAAGTAAAGCCAAAGGAGAGTTTGCTTCACAGTGCTGGCCCCGAATTCTGTTTGTCTGGAATTTTCCAGGGTTTCCAGAGCAACATCATACTCACTGTTTTCTGCATGGTCCACAATGCTAATCTCCTACCCAATAGTCATCCCTCATTTTCTTCCTCCCTCAAAGAGCCTCCATTTTTGTTGTCATATGGGGCAACCTTGTGCATCCAGGGAGCTGAGATTCTCAAATGAAGACCTACAAAATTCAAGCCCCAGGCCGGTCGTGGTGGCTCATGCCTGTAATCCCAGCACTCTGGGAGGCCGAGGCGAGCGGATCATTTGAGCTCAGTTCGAGACCAGCCTGAGCAAGAGTGAGACCCCGTCTCTACCAAAAATAGAAAAAATTAGCCGGGCATGGTGGCGCATGCCTGTAGTCCCAGTTACTCGGGAGGCTGAGGCAGGAGGATTGCTCAAGCCCAGGAGTTTGAGGTTGCTGTGAGCTAGGCTGACGCCACGGCACTCTAGCCCAGGCAACAGAGTGAGACTCTGTCTCAAAAAAAAAAAAAAAAAAGAATTAAGCCCCAAACTTGTATTAGATTCAAAAGATATACCAATTACTCAGTCAGCTTGTTATGAAAGTTTCTAAATGTGTATTTTCAATTTTTGTATTCAACTTGTTGCACTCTGGTAATCAATAGTTTGTAGACTAGCACCAGTCCAGAGACCACACTATGAGTGGCACTGGTCTGAGCTAACTAATCATGTAAATTCTATTTCCCTTGCCAAATGATTGGTTTAGGCATGGGCTTGAGACACAAATTCCAGCCAATAAGAGGGGATATATACTGGGGGCATAGAGAGTTTTTCTTTGTCTTAATAAGGGACACTTAACTGTTATGTTCTTTCTTCCAACCTCTTGCCATTATTGTATGCCCACAGGATGCTTGAGTAGCTATAGACATCTTGTAATCATAAGACAAAAGACCAACAGGCTGAAGATAATGGAATAGGACAGAGGGAAACTGGATCCTTAATGATGTTGCTGGGCTGCTGAATTGCTGACCCTAGACTCCCTCTATGTCTGGACTTATGGGAAATAATAAAATGGACTTATTGGTTGATCCACTTTGTGTTGGCTTTGCTGTTATTTGCAACTGAATGAATTCTAATTGATGTACCTTTTAGAACAGGACAGGGTTAACTAGTTTGGGCACAGAGCTTAGAATTCCCAGAAGAAATTGTAAGGATAAAAAATGGCTAGATAAAGCTGCAGTTGTGTACGGACCCACCAAACAAAGCAGGTGTCATTCTAATGCTAGCATCATTTTTTGTGTGTTTTTAAATTAATATACAGTAAATTTGATTTTTTTTTGTACAGAGTCTCACTTTTGTTGCATAGGCTAGAGTGCGTGGCATCAGCCTCACTCACAGCAACCTCAAACTCCTAGGCTCAAGCAATCCTACTGCCTCAGCCTCCCGAGTAGCTGGGCCTACAGGCATGCGCGACCATGCCTGGTTAATTTTTTCTATATATTTTTAGTTGTCCAGCTAATTTATTTCTATTTTTTTTTTTTGGTAGAGACGGGGGTCTCACTCTTGCTCAGGCTGGTCTCGAACTCCCAAGCTCAAACGATCCTCTTGCCTCGGCCTCCCAGAGTGCTAGGATTATAGGCATGAGCCACAGCGCCCGGACTAAATTTGATTTTTTGAGTATAGTTCCATGAATTTTAACACAGGCATAGATTTGTGTAACCACTATCACCACAATCAGGATACAGAACAGTTTCAAAACCCTAAAAAACTTCATCATGCTGTTGCTTTGAAGTCACCCCCCCCAATTCCTAAACCCTGATCTGTTCTTCAACACTATAGTTTTGTCTTTTGAAAAACATCACATAAATAAAATAAAATAAATAAAAACATATAGTATATAACCTTTTTAGAACAATCTTCTTTTACTCAGTGTAATGCTTTTGAGATATATCCAGGTTGTTCCATGTCTAATCCTTTTTATTGCTGAGTAGTAGCCCATTGGATGAGTGTACCACAGTTTGTTTATTCATTCACCCCTCGAAGGATATTTGGATTATTTCCAAATATAGAATAGAGCCTCTTTAAGCTTTTATGTGCAGGTTTTGTATGACTGTAAGTTTTCATTTCTCTAGGGTAAATACTTAGGATTGGGATTGCTGGGTTATGTGGTAAATGTATATTTAACTTTATAAGAAACTGCCTGTGTTCCAGGGTGACTACCATTTTGCATTCCCACCAGCTATGTATCAGAGTTCCAGATTTTCCCCCTATGTTTTCTTCTAAAAATCTTATAGTTTTATGATTTACATTCAGATCTATGATCCATTTTTAGTTAATTTTTGTATAAGGTGTGAGGTTTTAATCAAGATTTCCATAGGTCCATTTCTATGTTCTCTGTTCTACCCTGTTGGTCTATATATGTCTATCTCTTTTCCAATACCATACTGTCTTGAATACTCTAGCTATACAGTAAGTTTTAAGATCAGGTACAGTAGTGTGATTCCTCCAACGTTATTAATCTTTTCAAAATCGTTTTAGCTATTCTTGTTCCTTTGCCTTTCCACATAAATTTTAGAGTCAACACGTCTGTATCTACAAAAAAATCTTGCTGGAATTTTGATAGGAATTGCATTAAGGCTGTAGATCAATTTAGGGAGAACTGACATCTCAAATATGTTAAGTGTTCCAATCTATGAACATGGTTTGTCTTTCCATTTATTTAGGTCTTTGGAGATTTCTTTCATCAACATTTTATAGTTTTCAGCATAAAGATCCTATACATGTTTTGTTAGATTTTTACCTAAGTATTTCATTTTTTGAAGCTATTATAAATAGTATTGTTCATTGCTAGTATATATAAAAGCAATTGATTTCTCTGTATTGACCTTGTATTCTGCAACCTTGTTAAATTAATGTAATAGTTCTAGGAGAGAGAGAGAGTGTGTGTGTGTATTATTTGGGATTTTCTGTGTAGACAATCAGGCCATCTATGAATAGGGATGATTCTATTTTCCTCTCCTCTTCTCTCCTTTCCTTCCTAACTGCCTAGAGTTAAGATGCCTAATTTGGATAAAATATGGGATAGGTAGAGTTCTTATAGATCATCTGTAAACTATTCAAGTTGCTTAATAGTCGTTCTACAACAGGTGATAAAAATATCAATATATGCAGATTATGTGATTGTGTACTGTGAAAAATGATAAAACAATAATAAAAATTTAAGAATAATAAATATTACAAAAATACCAAGTACTTACTGTGTGCCAGGGACTGTTCTAATAATTGCATGTAAATGAACTCATCTAATGACCACAATCCTATGAGATGGGTACTATTATCCCCATTTTACAGATGAGGAAACTATAAATGGCACATCTTCATAAAAACTGAGCTCCAAAGCTGACACTCTTAACCATTACACAATGAAACAGAAGATTGTGTAAGTGGATCCCAAAATGTCTGGGCATTTAGTATTTGATAAAGGGGGCATATAAAATAAATGAGTGAAATTTCAATTATTCAATAATTATGTAGAAACACTGAATGGCTCTTGAAAAAAATTAAAGTTAGCCTACGTTTGTAGTGTACAACAAAATAAAATCCATATGGGACAAATATTTGAATGTAAAAACTATAAAGGTGAAGAAGAAAACATAGATGAAGAATTCTCTAATCTTGAGGTGGGGAAAGCTTTTTATTTTATTTTTTATGGTAGATATATTTTTGTTGTTTTTGTTTTACCATTCTTTTTTTTTTTCAGGATATTATGAGGGTACAAACATTTTAGTTACATTTTATGACTTTGCCTCACCCAAGCGAGGATTAGAGGCATGCCCTTTCCCTCTACAAATGCTTAATTTTTATAGATTTGGGGGTAAAAGTGCAGTTTTTTTACATGCTGTTACATGCAGTGGTGAAGTCTGAGCTTTTAGTGTAGTCATCACCTGAATAGTGTACATTGTACCCATTAAGTAATTACTCATCCCTCATCCTCCGCCCACCCTCCCACTCTTCCAAGTCTCCAATGTCTATTATTCCACCCTCTATGCCCATGTGTACTCATACTTTACCTCCCACTTATAATTGAGAATATTTGGTATTTGACTTTCTGTTTCTCAGTTATTTCATTCAAAATAATGAATGGCCTCAAGTTCCATCCATGTTGCTGCAAAAGACATGATTTCATTCTTTTTTATGACTGAGTAGTATTCCATGGTGTGTGTAAATATTTATATATATAGAAATAAATAAATATGCACACACCACATTTTCTTTATCCAATCATCTATTGATGGACATTTAGGTTGATTCTGTATCTTTGCAATTATGAATAGTACTGTGATAAACATACAAGTGCAGGTATATTTTTGACATAATGATTTCTTTTTCTTTGGGTAGATACCCAGTAGTGGGATTATTGGATCAAATGGTAGCTCATTTTTAGTTCTTTGAAAAATCTCCATTCTATTTTCTGTAGAGACTGTACTAATTTACAACCCCACCAACAGTGTATAAGGGATTCCTTTACTCCACTTCCTTGCCAACATCTGTTATTTTTTGACTTTTTAATAATAGCTATTCTGACTGGTGTAAGATGGTATCTCATTGTTGTTTTAATTTGCATTTCTCTGATAATTAGTGATATTAAGCAGTTTTTCATATGCTTGTTGATCATTTGTATGTCTTTTTTTGAAAAATGTCTGTTTATGCCCTTTGCCCACTTTTTAATGGGGTTATTTAGTTTTTTGTTGTTGTTTGAGTTTCTCATATATCCTGGATATTAGCCTTCTGCTGGATGCATGGTTTACCAATATTATACAAAAATTAACTCAAGATAGATTAAAGACTTAAATTTAAGATCTGAAACTATAAAAACACTAGCAGAAAAACTCTTCCTGACATTGGCCTCAGCAAAGAATTCATGGCTGAGACCTCAAAAGCACATGCAACAAAACCAAAAATAGACAAATGAGACTTAATTAAGCTAAAAATTTTTTGCACAGCAAAAGAAATTATCCACAGAGAAAACAACCTGCAGAATGGGAAGCCTTTTAAAGCATAGTATATAAGCCAATTATTATAAATGAAATGATTACTAATTTGATTATATAAAAGTTTTTAAACTTGTATATTCTAAGAAACAACTTTACAAAGTTAAAAGATGAAAAACAAATTGAGGAAAATATTTGTGACAGGAAGACAAAGGGTTGTTATCCACAACATAAAAAGAGCTATTCTAAGTCAACAAGAAAAGACTATTCAATGAAAAACATGAGCAAAAAACACAAACAGGCTATACCTTTAAAAGAAGAAGAAAACAAATGATTAAGAAACTTATTAAAAGATAGTCAACCTCACCAAAAATCAAACATACGAAAATGAAATAAATGACATATCACTTTGTAAGTATTGAATTAGCAAAGAAAAAACTTAGTGAAAACACACAGCTTTGGAAAAGGCATGGGGATAAAAAGTACTCTCATACTCTGGTATTAATACTACAAATATAAATTATATAATCTCTTTTGAAGAGAAATTTGACTATATCTATCTAACTGTAAAATGTGCATACCCTTTGCAGGAATTCCAGTTCTAGTAATTTATCTTACAGAAGTATATACATGTTAATCTACAAGGATATTCATTTCAGCACTCTCTATAATAATGAAAACTCAGAGGAAGGAAATAGCAGAGACGTAAACAGGTGGAAAACCATACCATGCTTGTGGGTCCGCAGAATCAACATTGTTAAAATGTCTATACTACCCAAAGTGATCTACGGATTCAATGCAATCCTGATTAAAATACCAACATCATTTTTTGCAGATCTAGAAAAAATAATTCCACACTTCGTATGGAACCAGAGAGGACCCCATACAGCAAAAGTAATCTTAAGCAAAAAGAATAAATTGGGAGGCATCAGTTTACCAGATTTCAAACTATATTACAAGGCTATAGTAACTAAAGCAGCATGGTACTGGCACAAGAACAGAGACATAGACCAATGGAACAGGACTGAGAACCAAGATATAAAACCATCCTCATATAGCCATCTGATCTTTGACAAAGCAGACCAAAACATACACTTGGAAAAAGAATCCTTATTCAATAAATGGTGCTGGGAAAACAGGATAGCCACATGTAGAAGCCAAACAGGATCCACACCTTTCACCTCTCACAAAAATCAACTCACGCTGGGTAACCAGACTTAAACCTAACGTGTGAAACTATTAGAATTCTAGAGGAAAACATTGGAAATACTCTTCTAGACATTGGCCTAGGAAAAGAATTGATGAAGAAGACCCCAAAGGCAATCACAGCAGCAACAAAAATAAATAAATGGGACCTGATCAAATTAAAAAGCTTCTGCACAGCCAAATAAACTGTCACAAGAGCAAACAGACAACCCACTGAATGGGAGAAAATTTTCAAAAGCTACACATACGATAAAGAGCTGATAACTAGAATCTATTTAGAACTCAGGAAAATCAGCAAGAAAAAAATCAAACAACCCTATCAAAAAGTGAGCAAATAACATGAACAGAAACTTTTCAAAAGAAGACAGAATAATGGCCAACAAACATATGAAAAAATGCTCAATATCTCTAATCATCAGGGAAATGCAAATCAAAACCACAATGAGATATCACTTATCTCTGGTAAGAATGGTCTTTATCAAAAAGTCCCAAAACAATAAATGCTGGCGTGGATGTGGAGAGATAAGAACACTCCTACACTGCTGGTGGGACTGCGAACTAGTGCAACCTCTGCGGAAAGCAATATGGAGATACCTTAAAGTGATACAAG
>VBSM01003162.1:2984504-3021926 GCA_008086735.1 Cheirogaleus medius
ACACATAACCTAAACATTTGTACCCCCATAATATGCTGAAATAAAAAAAAGAAAGAGAAAAAAAAGAAGCATTCCACAAAACCTGTTGGACTGCATTTACATTCATGACTTTTGATAATGCATTGAGAAGGAAAAATAATGAAAACTCAGTAACAATCCAAAGGAACATCCACCCTATAAAACTAATTGAAAAATAAGGTAAACCTTTAAGTATTGACATGTTAAGGTACTCATAATCTATTGTTACCTCATCCACTTATTTCTGAGTATCCTTGGGGGATTTCTTATAGGATGACTGTTACTTAAATTAGCACAGCTTTCTAACCTGTAAAATGGGCATAATCACGGTGAAAATATTTTTTGAATAGATACAATTGCCAGGTAATGTGCTAGGTGCTGGGGTAAAATAGGAAAAAACCAAACGTGGTCCCTGTCCTTGAGGAGCTCACTGTGCAGCATAGAGATGTGGGTTGTGTGTGAAGGGTGGGAGAGGAACTGATATTAATCACACAACTGTACATTTTTTGGGGTGATTACGGAGAAAAATAGCAGAATATCATGAAACTGTATTACAGAGTTGTCAAGGAAGGGTTTGTGGTGGGGGTGGGGGTCAGGGAAGGCTTCCCTGAAGTAACATTTGAATTGGAAAAAAAAAGATAGTGATGGGCCAGGCACTTTGTATAAATGCCAGCTCCAGAGATCAGTTAAAAAGAATAAGGTAAATGTATAGACACTGACATAGAAAGAATTTCAATAATACATTAAGTTAATAAAGCAAGTTGTAAAACTTAAATATATCATTACTCCCCCTTTTTGGTTTAAAAATCTATATTATAATACATATACAGGTAAATTTATAGATAGAAAAAGATCTGAAAGAATAACAGCATGTCATAAACAATTGTTAACTCTATTTGAATAATTTATGGGTTTGTCTGACATTCTGTAACCAATAAAAAACAAGAAATATACATATATATATATAGAAGCGAGGGCATTAATTTTAGAAAAATTAGTATTCAAGGCAAAAAACTTTAAATAGGGTAAAGAGAAATACTATAAAAGATAATATCCACCAAGAATATCTTCTGTCATAAACATACATATCAAACAATATTCCATTAAAATATATATAAATAGAAAAGCAGATAAGTTGTACCCTATTAAGTTTTTTTAATGCCTATGCAACTCTTGCAAAGATTATGTACTGAGTTATAAAAGAAAGCACAATACATTTCCAATAGTAGAAATCATAAAAGTCACATTATTGGACCACAGTATGATACAACCAACCTCTAACCACCAAAATATCCAAAAAAGAAAAAAAGTTGAGTCACCTCAAAAATAAAATAATACTTCTAAATATAGCATAGTCGAAGAGGAAATCAACACTAAATTATAAACTAGAAATTAATGAGAATGAGAGTACTACATATTAAAGTCAAACATAGCAAAAATTATAACTTTAACTGCTTTTATAAATAAGAAAGACTGAAAATAAATAAATCAAGCACTTAATGCAAGCTGTTACAAAGAAAATAGTAAAACAAATTTAGAGAAAACTGGAGGAAGATAGTAATAAACATAAAAGCTGAAAATAGTTTATTAAGTAGAGAATAGGGAGAAAATGGTAGAATAGAAAAATAAATCCAAGAAATAGTTTTTTGAAAACATCAACAAAATAGAGAAATCTCTAGAGAGTCTAATTAAATGTGAAAGAGAAATGCATTAAAAAATAAGATGGTTTGATAGAGGGACAGATGACAGATATGTGATAAAGCAAGTAGAGCAAAACATGGTAAAAATCTACATGGTGGGTATGAAGGTGTAAAATTCTTTCAACTTTGTTGTATGGTTGAAAATGTTCATAATAAAACAGATAAAAATCACTTACCATCCACAACATCAGTTTTGGAAACATTGCATTAGAAGTGTCATTTAAAATAGGACAAAGACAAAGATGACAACTGTTGCCTCTACTGTTGAACATTTTTCTAGAAGTTCAACAAAACATGTCAAGTAAATGCATATAAGAATTATAAGTACAATAAGAGAGGAAATCATTATTTGCAGATATTATTATTCTTCTGGAAAACCAAAGAGAATGAACAGAAAAACTACTAGAACTGATAAGGAAGGTGATGGTGTGGGGAAGGGTGGCGAAAAGCAGCTTTATTGTTTTGTTCTATGTACAGTACTTCTGTGATGTTTGAATCTTTTACAACCAGAATGTATTCATGTAGTTGTTAGAAAATGGGAAAATGAAACAGTGGTAGGCAGAATCCTTAAATGCCCCCACCAAGATTTCTTGCCCTAATTTTGGGGACAGTGAATGTGAGGAGATATCATGCCTGTGATTATGTTACATTACCTGGCAAAAGAGATTTTGCAGGTGTAACTAAGGTAACTAATCAGTTTACTTTAAAACATGATAATTATTCTGGATTTGTCCCAACAATCCCAATCTAATCACACGGAGCCTTTTAAAAGCTGAGAGTTTTCTCAGGCTAGTGGCAGAAGTCAGAGAGATTTGAAGCAAGAGAAGGATTCAACGTGCCATTGCTGACTTGAGGAAAAATGTCAGTGGCCTCTAGAAGCTGAAAGCAGCCCCCCATCCAACAGCCAGCAAAGAAATGGGGAACTTTAGTCCTACAACAGCAAGGATTCTACCAACAACCTGAATGAGCTTGGAAGTCGATTCTTCCCCAGAGCCTCTAGATAAAAGCCTAGTTTGGTGACAACTTGATTTTAGCATTGTGAGACCCCCAAACAGAGAACTAAACCAAGCTCACCAGGACTCTGATCTATAGAACTGTGAAATAATAAATGGGTGTTGTTTTAAGCTGCCAAATTTGTGGTAATTTGTTATCCAACAAAAGAAAACATATAAAATACATTACATCAGCAAAACGATGAGATACGTAGCCCATCAAATTTCCAAAGGTTCAAAATGACAGTCATGTAGTGAGATAGGGAAATGACACACCCATACACCCCATGGGAGTGTAAATTGATAAAAATCGTTCTTGAAGTAAACTGGGCGATACCTATCACCCCTCTCCAAATGTGTATATGTTTTGACTTATTGAAATGTATTGTTAAATAATCATAGTGGTAAGCAAAGATTTTTCTAAATTCCTTCACAGAGCTGCTTATAACAGTGTACAATTAGAAACAACATAAATGTATAGTATTAGAAGACTGGTTTGCCAAATATAATATCCTACATCCATTTGATGAACTAAATATGCAATCAAAAGCCCAATAAGAATTTTTATAGAACTTAAGCTAATTTAAAATTTCATGTGGAAAAAAATGCATGAGAATAGTTAAGAAATTTTGGGGAAATAAAACAGGGGCATGCCCTGGAATATGAAAATATAATTTAAAACTTAAATACTTAAAATAGTTTGGTATTAGTGTTGGTATGGATTTTAGGATTATTGAATAGATTATTTACATTCAAACCCACGTATATATTTGGTTTTTGATAAGGGAAAAAATGTTCAATAAATGTTTAAGGCCCTATGAAAAATACTAAGTAATTAGTATTACTATAGAATAATAATTATCTATTACAGATAACATTGTAAGATTTACTGACTTAGAAAAATGTACACCAAAATAATTCCAAATGAATTAAAGAGCTAAACATAAAAATTCTAAAATATTATCAGGAACTAGAGGACAATGTTTCTAATCTTGGAGTAGAAAGGCCTTCTTATGCAAGATTCAAAATGTAAAGTTGGCTTTCAGTCTGTGGGTTGGGAGCAATAGGGATGGGGAAAGGAGCAATGTTGATCAAAGTATACAAAGTTTATGTCACCTGGAGAAATACATCTTAGTAATATATTGCACTGTATGGTGATCACAGTTAATAATAATTTATTATATTAATATATTTCAAAATTGCTAAAAGAATAGATTTTTAATGGTCTCACCAAAAAAGAAAATGATCATTTGGTGAGGTGATGGATATGTTAATTAGCTTGATTGAATTTTTCTGCCACATATACATAGATCAAAACATCACATTTTATGCCATAAATATATACTATTATTATTTTTCAATTAAAAATAAATGAATAAAAAAGAAAAAAACAAAATAAAGTCATAAAAGAAACTACTGATAAATTTGAATACATCGATATTTAAAACATCTATACCCCCCAAAGACCCTATAAACAAAATTTAAAAATAAGCAGAAGTCTGCAAAAAAATTTCCTACATGTGTCACAAAGATTTATATCCACACTATTAAATTCAATAAACAATCCAATTGGAAAATAGATAAAAGATATGAACATGCAAGTCACAAAATAAGCAAATGACCAACAAACATAATAAAATATTTCTTAACTTAGCTAATAATAAGAGAAATGTACATAATGAGACATTTTTCACCTATCATATTGGCAAAATATTAAAATGATTGGTTAATATCCAGTGTGGGTAAGAATTTAGGGAAATGGTTATTCTTATTTACTGCTGGTGGAGGTATAAACTGTCTTTCTACACAGTAATTTGGCATTATGTATTAAAATCTCAAAATGTGCTGCCTTTGATCCAGCAATTTCACTTCTCCATATTTATCTTATAGAAATAATTTAGCATATGCACTAAAAAGCATATAAAAGGAATTAATCGATGCAGAACTATTAGTAAAAAAAACCACTGTAATAGTAAAAGATTGAAAACAACATATGTTTATCAATAAGTGAATGATTAACTATAGTACACTCATTCAATGGAATACTACATAGTAGATAAGATGAATGAGGTAGATTTTTACACATGGACATGAAAAGATCTTTAAACTATATTATGTGCATAAAGCAATTAACAGAACAAAACATAAAATAGGATGCTATTTATATTTTTTAAATGAACAACAGAAAGCAAAGCTATGCATTTCTATTGTGTATATGAATGTAAGCGGAACTTTAAATTTATCCTTGCTTAGGGTTTACAATAATGTATTCATGTGTAATTAGAAACCAATTTTATAATGAAAAAAGAACAAGGCTGGGAAGTTAATTACATACTAAAGAAAGGAATGTTTCATGTTGCCATTAGAATGTTAGTGACAAATATTTAATGACATGACAAATATAATAACATGCTATAATATTCTTGTTTACAACTATAAATGCATATATAATGCATAGAACAAGGTTGAGAGAACATAAAACCAAAACATTAATAGTGGTCTTCACTGGGTGGTGAAATTACAAGTTTTTTTCTTTTGGTATTTTCTTTATGCTTTCACATATTTTCTGAATAGTCTACAGAGAAGTGAAAATAATGTGTATGTGTGTGTGCACGCATAGGAGGGACAGTATTGGTTGGAATTAGGACCAGGGAATGTGTGGATGTAGCAAAAGAACTAGAAGCTGCTGAAGATTGAAATAAAAACTAGGGCTGTGGGGTATGTGAGATTTTATAATTAGAGGTGGGGAAGTTAGACTTTTATGTGGCCTAGGAGCTACCAGTAGAAGGTAGGGATTAGGCCTGGCACAGTGGCTCATGCCTGTAATCATAACACTATGGGAGACCGAGGCAGGAGCATTGCTTGAGGTCAGGAGTTTGAGACCAGCCTAAGCAAGAGCGAGACCCCGTCTCTACTAAAAATAGAAAGAAATTAGCTGGACAACTAAAAATATATAGAAAAAATTAGCCGAGCATGATGGCGTATGCCCGTAGTCCCAGCTACTCTGGAGGCTGAGGCAGGAGGATCGCTTGAGCCCAGGAGTTTGAGGTTGCTGTGATCTAGGCTGATGCCACGGCACTCTAGCCTGGGCAACAAAGCGAGACTTTGTCTCAAAAAAAAAAAGGTAGGGGTTAGAATTAGGAGTAGAGACCATGGATTATTAGAATTAAAGCAGATGCTGTGAGAGACTGGAATTAGAATACAAGGGTTTATTAAACTGAATTTTTTTAAAAACTATAATAGCAGTATTGGTGAGAGTATGGGAATATCAGAATAAACTGGAATTCTATATTTATGGTGAGACTGTATATTGTTATAACTATTCTGGATAACTTGTGTTTTGGGGAGATGTGACCTTTTGACCCTAGCTACTCCATTTCTACAAATTTCTCCTTGAGAAAAATCTTAGAAATATGCAATAATTTAGTTACGTCTAAGTTCATGTATGTATTTCCTATAATAAAAAAGACCTAAACATAAGGTCTTGGTTAAATAATTAGCCTTACAATGGAATAACGTTCACTCGTTAAAAATAACAGTGTAAAAATACTTACTGAGACAATCTCTCTCAAAGGGGCCTCCGTACATCTCCTGAGATTGTATACAAAATTTTATGTGTTAATATATATGGAGGGGGGAGGGAATGGATCCATTCAGCAGATACTCAATTTGAGGCATGAAACACTGCTCTGGAGAGCTGGAATTGGAACTGGAGGGTATAATCATTTTTTATTTCCTTTACGTTTCAAGAGTTCTTTGGATAGTGCTTGTCTTTATATATACTTTAAAAACCAAATTAATACATACTTTTTGTTAAAAATTCAAACCTTATCGAAGTAGCTAGCGTTGCAAATCAAAGCCCTCCGTCTCCTCTGACCTTCCAATCTCATTCCGCACCCCAGAGGAAGCACGGTTAATGGGGGAATCTCCTGCCAGATCCTTTTTATTCCTATGTATTTACAGATGCGGATCTTCATAGGATCCCTGCCGATCGCACTGACATCCCAAATAATAAAAGGAGCAGAAGAAAGAGAATGTTTATTGAGGGCTTATTATGTGCCTGAAGTGTTTTAAGGGTTTGCCAGTGTGAACTCACTGTGGTGGTGGTCCGTGCCCTCGTCGTCTCCCGCCCTCAGCACTGTGTCCTGGCTTGCACTCTGTCCCCCAACCACCATTCTTCTTAAGGCAGCTGGAGAGGTCATTAATTTTTAAACGTAAATCAAGTCAAATCATGTCCCCTTCCGCTGCTTCTACCTTGCCTCGAATCAAACCGCAATTCCTTAGCGACCCTACTATACTCTACGGTTGCGTTTACTGGGCCGTGCCGGGGACCCGGCTTCACCGCGGAGGGAGCGCCCTCCCAAGGGGCAGGGGCGGGGTTTCTTGTGCGGTGGGTGGAGCCTCAAATCGAGTGTGAGCGGAGCCCAAGGGGGATGGCTTTCGACTGAGGGCGAGCTAGGGGAGCAGGGCTGAAGCAGGGCCGCGGACCCCGCACGCTCCTGCGGGCCCCGCAGAGCCACTGCGGCCGAGGTGAGCGTCTGTCCCTGGGTTTGGGGGCGGGCTCTGTTCGCACGGCAGTCCTCGGTTCCTCGCGGGGGGTTTAGGGGGGAGTTCCCACGGGACCCTAAGCGGAGGCGCGGAGGTGGCGGCCTTGGGGAGCCTACGGGAAAGGCTGGTGAAGGGGCCGGGCGGCCTGCTACAACCCTCCCTGAACCCAGCCTCCTCTCCCCTCCCCCAGGCCTCGGCCAGCGCCAGCTAAGAGCTAGCCACTTCTTCGGGGGCAGCGGGGCAGCGGCCGGCAGCGCGGCGAGAGAACGGCCGACAGTGGGGATGCGAGGTACCGGTCTTAGCCATGGCCAAGTGGCCGTAAGGAGGGAGTAGAGGCTGGGCCTTCAGCATTTCTCTCATGGGTCCAAGGAAGGCGGCCTCGGAGGAGAGGGAAGGTGAGGGGCGGGCAGGCAGGCAGGCTGACTTTGCGGGTAATTACCAGGCGTATATATATGTTTTGGTATCTGAATGGTAGTGTACACACACACGCACATATTCCTTTCGGCTAATTGATGTTGAAAATGTTAACAGTATGTCTTGTAGATCTTCCTATATCAAGGGAATCCAAATTTATGTCAGTTTTTAAACAGCCGCATTGTGTGGATTGTACTACAGTTTAACCATTTCCTGATTTCTATAGCTTGTTTCCCTTGAGGGGGGAGGGGGCTATTACAAGCAATGCCATAATGAATGGGTTTGTGTATATGTTTCATGCACATGTATGAGTATTTCTGTAGGAGAAATTCTTAGAAGAGTAATGGCTGGGTCAAGGCGTATACACATTTTGAATTTTGATAGATTTGTTCAAATTGCCTTCCCAAAAAGCTATACTAATTTACACTCCCCAATGTTGTGGGAGAGTGCCTATTTTTCCAGTTGTGCCAACACTTATTATCAATCTTTGTAATTTTAACCAATTTAAAGACAAAAAATCGTATGTCATTTTCATTTGCATTTTTCTGGTTACTAGTGAAACTGAACATATTTTTATTTGTCCAATTACAAAAGTAAATAGGCAAATGTCTTCCTATCTATAAGCAATAAGCGTTTTGATTTAATGCTAAAAAAAACCCGTTCGCAATAGCAAGAAAAACGAATAAAAATACCTAGAAGTAAACTATAAAACTTTATAGAGGAATATAATAAAAGAACGTTTGCAAAAATGGAGAAGGGATACCATGCTCCTGGATAAGAAGGCTCAATTTTGTAGTGATGTCCCTTTTTCCTATATTGATTTATACAATTGATGCAATTTCAATAAATATACCAAGTTTTTGGAACTTAATATGATTCTAAAGTTCATCCGGGAAAAAAATGGCTAAGGATAACCGAAAAAATATTTTAAAAGATAAGTAACGATAGAGGTATTTGTACTACTAGGTATCAAAATGTACTCTAAGAGAACAATATTTAAATTAGAATGGACAGAACAATGCATTAGAATGCAAAAGCCCACAAAGCGAGCCAGATTGGATCTCAAGATTTATTGGAGAAACCTTGTTGGCTAAAACTGCCATATTA
Source organism: Cheirogaleus medius (assembly GCA_008086735.1). Taxonomy (NCBI): domain Eukaryota; kingdom Metazoa; phylum Chordata; class Mammalia; order Primates; family Cheirogaleidae; genus Cheirogaleus; species Cheirogaleus medius. The sequence continues at coordinate 2,993,284 of VBSM01003162.1, forward strand.
AAAGCTTCAAGCACTCACACCACCGCCCCCAGCTTGAATTTTCCTTTGAGGGAAGACTCCTTTGTTTGGAGAAAACTACTTTATTGGATCTTTTTGGTTATGCTAAGATAAAGCTTCAGTAGTTAAAATTGGTGGCTTTAGAGCTAGAACTAACGATATGAGCTTTTAGTGAGATTAAGATGGATTCAGGTTAGCCTGCAGTGCGGAGGTGGAAGGAGTCTGGATATTATAGGTCTTTCAAATTTTTTTCTGATGGGCAAAAAATGTTATGTCATTGTTTTCATTTGCATTTGCATGCTTATTGTGCGATCGAACGTCTTTTATGTGTTAGGGTAGGATAATATGTTATTCCTGGAGGCAGGTAACGATGGGGGACCCTTTTCTCCCCTTCCCGAAAGGAGTTTGGCTAATTGGTACAGCCCTGCCCGGAAGCGTGAGAATAAACAGGTTGACTTTTTAAAATTTCCTCAAGCACTAGGCTCTAGACACCTAGATCGGGGGCGGAGGCAGTTTTCAGGACATGGCCGAGATTTGGCGCTGAGCTGTGTCATCGCGAGGTTTAGCAGCCAGCTCCGCAGTGGATCAGAAACCTCGTGGTAGGCGAGATCCCTACAGGACGGGAGGTTCCTCCCTTCCCCGGAAAAACTCCCAGTCATTTTCACGAAGTCCTGCCTCTCTTGTTTTTAGGAGCGTGTACCAGGTCTCGCGAGATCTCGGATTTCCTAAAAGCAAGGCGCGGGCGGCATCCTGCGGTGAATTTCAAAGGTCTCGCCGAGGCTAAAACGTAATATCGCGATAATTCTCAGTTCATGCGGGAGCCGGCGCCAGCAGATTGGCTCCGCCCTTCGGTGCTTCGTGAGATTGTGCGTCATTTGCTTTTTGCTTCGCGTAGGGTGAGATCGGAGCTATAGCGACTTCGGCTTTGGGGGGAGGAGGAGTCTCGGAAGGGCTGGGCTCAGGCTTTTCCCGTCTGGTGGAGGTTCTCGCGGGATCGCGCGGAGGCGGCAGCAGCTTGTCTACCGACTACAGTAGCCGCGGAGGTGGCGGCAACGTTTTCGGCTCGTGCTGGTCTTAGCCGGTGAGTTCTCGCGGGAACGAGGTACGTCCTCGTGCGATCCGTTGGCGGTGGCGGAGGTAGCTCGGGGGTTGGGGGGGGAGTGACTAGGGTCGGTCTGCCTGCTGTTAAGATGGCGGCTGAGGCTGATGTCTGTCCGGCCAGGACCCGGGACTGAGGTGTTGGCTATCCGCGTTTTTGACACCTCTCAGGTACCTGACGTTAAGGAGGTGACAATTAGCGAAACGCTGAGGTGCTGGTAAACCGGACCTGAGACGAAGACCACCATGTTTCTAGTCCGTTGAGGCGACACCGTTTCCCGGGCCTCAGCCGCGTGTGGGCCCATCTTTGCCCCACCGATCGGTCAACGCCTCCGTTGTCGCCGCCGCAGTGGGCGGTTTGGGAAGGGTGGGAGGGGAGTCTGGAGTTCGTTGGGGAGTGGAGTTGGGGGTTAGATTGGACAGTGAGAGAGAAGGGATCTATCAACGACGGCTGATCCCCTTCCCCCTACTTTTTTTTTTTTTTTGCGGGCACGCCTCCGTTCTCAGCCTCTGCGAAGATCCAGATGAATCTCCTAGTTTTTCTTGAGGGGTCTACTTCCTTCCCCAATTCCCATGGTCTTTGAGCTAAGGTTTAGGGATCAAGCCGTACTGTCTCTGACGTACTCCCTCCTCTCCTCTAATTCTATCGTCCTGTCTGATCTTACTTATTTACGTGGATAGTTGAGGCTCATACTTAAGGGGGGAGTCAAAGCTTTTCCCTTTTACCCCTTTCCCAGTCCTTCTAATTTGGAGCTTAGCCTGAGTCCCCTAGCCCATCCGGTCTCCTTCCATTGGTCCTCTTGGCGCAGGCGTTGAATACAGCCTGTCCTGTTCCCTGCATTTACTCCATCTTTGTGGATGGAACCATAGTAGCCTTCCATTTCCTCAGGTCATCACGTCTGTATGACCCTTATCGGGGGCACAGGGCACTGATTTCCTCAATTCTGCATGCTGCTAGACCACTCTCAAGCGAAACTGTGAATGAGTCTGTGGTTGGATGGTTATAGCCTTCGTGGCTTTTTCGTTTGCAGCTCTTAGCCTTCCCTTTTTCATAATCCCCCCCACCAAAGGCTGTTGAGAATAACCCTCCAGATAACCAACTTTTTGTCCTCCATCCCTCCCCTATTCCCCCTGATAATATAGGAACCGCCCCCATTCCCTACCTGGCTCTGAGTTTCTGTAGCCTCTTGGTCTGTGGACATCTGTTCTTGCTGCTAACCACCTCTTACATGCTTCTCACCTTAATCCTCCTATTCCCCACCCTCCATGCTCTTTTTGTGAGAGAGCTGAATCCCCTAGAGTGAAGGTAGCCTCCTGTCAGGCTCCCGTACATTTTCCCCTCCTCCATGTGCTAGAAAATAGCGTTGATTGATTTTGTCCTTCCCCTCAATCATTGCACTGTTCTACTTTATTTCCTCTTCCCCACATGCCATCATTACTATAGGCAGTTAGTTCCCGGTCATTTGTTTCCTTTGTAGATAACATATTCAACATTGTATTCTTTTAACCCCAAGGTTGCATAGATTGAGGAGACATCAACATTCCCCAGTGATGGGAGGCAGCCTGGTATGGTGGAAATATTGTGTGCTTTTGGGTCACATCAAACTTTGTGACCTTGGGCAGATTACTTTTCAGATTCTCAGTTTCTTCATCTATAATGGGGATAGTTGTGTTTATATTAAAGGATTGTTGCTAGAATTAGAAAATTTGTAAAGTGCCAGGCACACAATAAGTTATGATTAGATTTTCTTAGTGTAAGAATATATTGGTAGAAGCATCCGTGTCATATGCTAGTTTTAAAACCTGGGAAAGAATAAGAGATTTTTTTGCTTCTTTAACTAAATTTTTGGTATATTTCTAGGTCAGATCTATCGTTTTTGTATTTTTCCTCCCTCCTCATAGGCCATGATGTTTGAATGTGATTCCCACTCTTTGTTTCCTTCTACTAGTCTAGGAATTTCAGTGCAAAATCATTATCTTGGAATGACCACCAGCCATAATGTTCCTGTCAAGAACCACACCCACGTGTTCTACCTTTTGGAAGGGGTGCCTCAACCCTTGCCCACTCATTCTTTCCACTCCTTCACCCTACGAAAGTAATGAAATTTCCTACCATGCGTTTCACAGTGGTAAAGGGGACTTCTCTTGGGTAGTTTTCAAGTGTTCATGCTGCTTTCCACCTACTTCATTTATTTGGTCCTTAGATCATTGTGGGGATCCGCTATTTGGCATCTTCTTTCCAGAGCAGGATAATTCCTATTTGGAATATCAAGCTTCTTTTCCAGAGTGAATTACTGCTTGTTCTTTATTACACAACCTCCTGTTGTGTTTTTGCTATTTTATATTTTCTAACATACTTATTAAATAGATGTGACTATGTATGACTTAGATATAAGTTTTCCTTACTGTTAATATTTTGATTAGACCAATGTTAAAATGAGTGCTTTTTTTCTGATTACCTTGTCTCGATGATGGAGGTTGAAGTGGGAACATGGTGGTAAAAATTTATTAGGATTGAAAATTTACAATGGGTAACCATCCAATAATTAAATGTGAGCTCTAGTTTTGACCTTCAGGGTTTGCTTTATTTAGTTCAAAGTTCTTTGTAGGTAATGGAAATTCCCCCTTTCTCATTGTTTTGAGATTTTGCCTTGGTGCATTTTACTATGGGTTAAACAGTGTTCACAAATTAATCCTCAATTTGACTCTTGTCATTCAGCATTAGAATAAATCTGGGAATGATAATCTAGGTGTGACCTGAAAGTTTAATTTATTCTAGGTAGATCTCTGAGAAGAGAGGAAGGAGTGGCAATACCAAATAAAAACTTTGTTTAAGGTTCAATGGCAAAGTTCAGCCTGAGTTTCCAGGATATTTATCGCTTGTCTCCCAGTATGGCCATAAGGCATGTATGAAGATGAATAATCATTTTTATGTGTACATATTTTTTTCACAAAAATAATAAATTAAAAATTTCCTTAGTATCATTTTATAGTGAGGATAGAAAATTGTCTATAAAACAAACACTGTCTCCTATAATTTCATTTGAGTTGAGAACTGAGTCGACTTTTCAGGGGTGTTGTTGGAAATGTCAAAAATATGTTATAGCTGTTGGTTCTGAATTCTTAAGTTACTGCTCAAAGCAGGTCTTAAAAAATGCAAATCGATATGTGAAGGCTTTTGCTTCAGAAATAATAACTGTGATTATGTTTGAACATTGATAGAATGGTTAACCCCCCACACCCTATTAAATGTGTTGTGTATCTCTCACCCCCCCCCCTTTTTTTGCAGGTCCTCCAGTAGCCTGACCTGAGTGGGTTAGTGCTCCAGAGGAACCAGCAGACCAACTTGGTCAGGAAGGTTCAGGAAGCTGTTGGAGCAGTGTTGGGATTTCCCACCAGGATGAGTATGACTGCTTGTGATTTTAGGTTAGTTTTTGTAGATCTTTAGGGGTAGTGTTTGTATTTTACTTCCTGGAATGGAGGTAGTGAGGGTGTATGTATTTCCATTCTATGATTGAGCTACTTTGGTTTCTTCTGTTGTCTGGATCTGACATATGTAGCACTGGTTGCTTCTTACATTTTAAGTGGAGCTCATTACTGAATTAAATGGAACTGTTTAATGCTATCTGTACAGGATTTTTTAAATCACCCTAAGCATCATTCAAAAAATAAAATTGTAAGATAATATGTCTAATTCTTTTTTAAAGAGTTAGTATGAAAAATTTCAAACATATAAAAATTGAATAATATAGTGATTTCCCCCCCATGTACTCATCACCAGCTTTAACAGTATCAACTTGCCGTTATTTTGTTTCATCTATATTTCTATCCACTGACCCTCCCCCCAGTGGCTTAATTTGAAGTAAATCCCTACTGTCATTTTATTTGTAAAATATTTGTTTGTCTCTCTAAAAGGCAAGGATTCTTTAAACCTAACCCCAGAACCATTATCACAACTGAAAAAATTAACGGTGATTTTTTAAATATCAAGTATAAAACTGGTGTTCAAATTTCCCTGATTTTCTCAGTTTTGTTTTCTATAGTTTGTTTTAATCAGGATCCAGAGAAAGTCCATTTATCGAAAAGGGTTGATACAACTCTTAAATCCATTTTAATCTGCAGGTTCTGTCCCTTTTGGTTTTTTCTTCTGAGTTATTTGTTGAAGAAATAGTCCTATAGGGTTTCCCCCTCACATGGGGATTATAACCCTCATTTTTGCTAAATTAAAGACTCTGGAGGACCCATTATAGTTGAACAATGGCAGTAATCTCCTGTATCCCTGTTGGAGTTGATACTGCTGGCCTAGGCACTATCCTAAAATAATTAGTCATGGATTCCTTTTTCTGTGGCAAAGTCTGATTTGATACCTGACTTCAGTTCCATGTCTTGGCCCTGCTTACTGCTCCACATGAAAAGTAGGACTCCTGGTGGAAGACGCTAATGTTTCCTAGATAATGACCTGATTGTGCCTTTGGGGTTTTTCATGCATGGTTTCAATTTCCTTAGGTGATTTAGTTATTTTTGTACTACTTATAATGCTTTTTATTCTTTTGATGTTGGTATCTCAGCTGCTCTGACCCATAACTTCTAAGCTATTAAGACCTGGTAATGAGTTCCTCTGGCAGTCATACCGTTCTTGAAATGGCAGTATTAAAACAACAGTTTTTGAGAGCTTCCACTTATATCCTGATTTTCAGCTATTATACATGACCTTAGTTTTTCTATTGTTTTTCATTTTATTTGATCTCAAAATGATGTTTTCCCCAGCATAAAGTCCTTTAAATTGTTCATTTCTTCCTTGTGCAATATTGGCCATTCTAAGATCTGCTCTGAGAATGGATGTTGGACACATAGGCTCCAGCCAGGTTTGACTTAGGCACAGATGGGTGCAGAGCAAGGCTGCTTGTGCCTACCTTTAAAATAAGAGTAATTTCAAGTTGAAGCAGCAAAAAGGGTAGAGGTCATCATGAATTAAAGTTTTTGAGGTGTTTAGATGAAATATGATTGTGAATCACCGGTGCAATGGATCGTGAATTCAGGCCTTTCAATTCTTTGTTTATTAATGGAGAAATAAATCACTAGTTGACATTTGGCTAAATATTAAATAAGTAATTTCTTGGAATTGCAGTAAGTTCATGAATTCAACAAAAATAATTTAGAGCACATTAGATATAGTGATATATTTACTCCTGAATTTTCTGTAGTTGGGAAGTTTGAACAAGATCACTTAAACCTGATTCTGAGTTTGTGAAACTAGGATAACTGTAGATAATTGGTACATAACTTTGCATTCCAATATTTGAATTTTTCCCGCAGTTCTTAACAGCTGCAAGTTCACAGAGAACATGCTGGATTTTTTTCTTTTGTTGTGTTGTTTTCAACCATGAATTCAAAGTGTTATTGAAATGTCAAACTTGGTTGCTTTGAAAATATTTGCCCTTCACATTCCACGTTACTTTTCCTGGAGTAAGATTAAGTTGAAATATTTTGTGTAGCTGTAACCATATTAGACTGCTGCAGTGATCTCACTATCTATAAGGTTGATAGTCACAAGCACTTGGACTCCTTGGTGTTTTGTTGTGTTCTCTGACTTGCTTCTTCAATAACTGCTTACCAGATGTTTATATATGTTAATGTCAGGGATAATTCAGCTCTTAAGATTCTTTGGAAGCCCTCTCATTTGATGTGTCATAGGGATTGAGTTGCTAAAACTTGATATGCTTGTTGGCCAGCTTGGTTTTCTGGTTATAGAAATGCTTTCAGATAGTGAAGGAGTGGCTCTCTGAGTAAAACAACTGAATAGGTTTTGTTCGGGCTGTTAACCTGAACATTTTCCATTTCGAGTTCTCTCTAAAAGTTTTTAATCATTTGGCTTTAAAAATTGCAGTTGGTGACAGATCAATCCCAGAATGTGATTTTACAGAAAGTTGGAATTTAATTTTACGAATGTATCACTAGAGATTGGGATTGTAGGTCTGATTCAGTCTGGATTGCTGATTGAATTAGATGAATGTTGAAATTCTTCAACTCCAAGATTCTGATTGTATAATCTTAGGTGTTGAAAGAAAGCAGTTTTTCCTTGGCAATAGTTATTAAGTGGTGACTAAAGGGACTAAGAGTAAGGAGATAAATTATTCTGGAATGACCTTTTACTACAATCATTTAAAGATTAGTGAGATTTAAAGATTGATGAGTCTGAACATACTGTTGTGAATTTATGTACCACTTTTAGCACTACCCAGGTTTTAACTCCTTATAATTAGATATCAGAGATAATTGCTCTAGCAATGTTTGAGTATGTTGCACTTGGTGGCTGCTCATGTTTTGGAACGATTTTGGAAGATTGCTTTGATGGGTACATTATTTGCTACGATTATTGTCTTCCTTGTCTTTTATAGTGAGGCATGTTTCTCCTAGTTTTTGCTTTTTATTTTTACTCCCACTCTTCTTTATTTTACTGTATTCTTTTTGTTTTTATTTTTTTGCTTCTAGATATTTATTAGAAGTGAATATTACTGTATTCTGCCAATTGAGTTCTTACAGGTGGAAAGACCTTTCAGCACAGTGATTAAGAACAGGAACTCTTGGAGCCAGACTCACTGAGTTCAAGTTCTGACTCCATTTCTTAACCACTGGTAAGTGGTAAAGAGTATCACCTGGAAACTCTTTGGAAATGCAAAACCTGCAGCCTGTCCCAGACCTACAGAATGGTCTGGGAACCACTGGCAGAAGACAGTGGTTGGCACAGAATGTTAACTATTTTTTTTTTTGGACTCTACTTTCCCAATCTCTGAGTGCTGTTTAGTACTGCCTTCAGCTGGAAGCAATTTTGAAATCCTCCATTGCAGTCATTCTTAAAATGTCCCCAGATCAGTGTTCCTCTCTATTTCCTGCAAATTGGCAGCTGGACCCAGAGGCTTGATAAATTTCAGGTTTATTCCCTTTGGCAAATATATTGGTAGGGGTGTGTTCATTAGCAACATTCATTATGTTATGTCTTGAATTTTTTTGGATCCATTAATTTGTTGGTGGCTGCAAAATGGTTATGTTCTAATGCTGTCATTTTGTTTTCATCTATTAACTGGAATAATTTTATAATATGTTTCTCTTCATCTTTTATCTGGTTACTCGATATACTTTATATGGGAGGGCCAGGATAAATACTCAATTTTTAAAAAACATAGCTTTCAAGATAATGAATTGGTTCCCTGGCATCCTCAAACGGTTACATTTATATGTATATGTGTATTTGTAACTATGTATTCATGGATGTAAACATTTGGTGGATTTCAATACATTGTAGTTTTGACCCTCAGTGAAGTTCGTATTGTCCCACTTTTGGCTGTTAGGTCTGTCTGTCTTAAAGTTGGCTCTTGATTAGGTGGTGGTGGTGGTGGTGGTTTTTTGAGACAGGGTCTTGCACTGTCTCCCTGGGCTAGAGTGCAGTGGCATCATTATAGCTTGCTACAACCTAAAACTCCTGGGCTTAAGCAGTCCTCCTGCCTCAGCCTCCTGAGTAGCTGGAACTACAGGTGCGCACCACCATGCCTGGCTAATTTTTCTGTTTTTTGTAGAGACTCTGTCTCGCTCTTGCTCAGGCTGATCTCCAACACCTAGGCTCAAGGGAGCCTCCCACCTCAGCCTTCCAGAGTGCAAGGATTACAGACATGAGCCACCACGCTGGCCCTGATCGTTCTTGACGTGCTCTCTAGTATCTAGTGGTCAGTTTCCTTGCTATCTGGTATGTCAAGATGTTCTAGGCTCATTCTTGTGCTTTTCTGCCCCAGACCTGGAATTAGCTAATGAGATTAAGATAAAAAGGTGAAGTCAAAGGACATTCCCTCTTTTGCCATGGGTAGCTTTGAGCTTTGTACCCAGTTCCACTTTTCTCTTTCTACTTAACCTCCCCAGGCTGCTCTTCATTTTTCCCTACCTTTTTATTAGAATTTAGGTAGAAAGGTTTGAGATGCCTTGATAATAGTAGAAAGAACATGGAGCCCAGGCAGTTTTGGGTTTGGGAGCTGGCTACTTACTAGTTCTACCAGTTTGGGCAAGCTAACCTATCAGTTGTTTCATCTGGGGAAATGGCTTATTCATACGGTTTTTGGAATTAAATGAGAAAATGTAAGGTGTTAGTACACTGTAGATGATCAATAGGTAGTAATTTATTTAGTGTACTATTTTACTTAACCCCTGCAGCAGCTCAGGGGTGGGCAATCAGGGTGGTGAAGTGTGATGGTTGGTTAGCAAAACATATCTGGATCCTTTAGGTCTTGTGGGATCATCAGTGGTGGGGATGGATAGGGTTTGTTCTTTGGTCATTTTGGGTCTGAGACTTTGGCCAGTGATAACTGAATGTTCCACCAGAGTAGTTTTTCACTTTGCAAAGTCTTGGGAATCACATTCATATCCTCTGAAGGATCCTACCCATTATGGTGGTGATGTATATATTGGTTACTTTGATCTCTCTTCATCTACACAGCCCCCTAGTGTTCAAGGTTCTTCTGTTCAGGGTTCTGCTGTAACCTTAGTAACCCACAGTGATTCTTCTTAATAGTCATCAATGTCATCACTATTACATACTTGAGTAGCACCATATATAGCAGGTTAGAAAAGAGGTAAATATCCCTTTTAACATTATACATAATGTCTAAAATACAATGTGTGGCCACATAGTAATTACTCAATAAATGGAAACCATTATTCAACTTTTAATATTACATCTTCCTTTTCTCTTACATCTTACCTCTTTTCATTCAGTTCAATAAGCATTTACTGAGTGTTTCTGAATACAGGAGTAAGGGACATAAAATGAATGAGACTTGGTCTCTGCCCTTGAGAAACTCACAGTCTACTTAAGGACTGTGAGATTATGTTTAAAGTTCCTTAGCCTTTTCCTTTGTGTCATCATTTCTTCCCCTGTGCAGTCCATGTATGATATAGCCTGTCTATTGTTTCTCAAAGCCCTCCTAATTCTGTGTGCCTCCCCAGCCTTTGAGACTGCTGATATGTGAGAAAGCCTACAATTGTCTTCTATGAATACAGGGTAATATCAAGAAAAAACCTTTGGGCCAGGATTGGATTTCAAAGTGGTATATGCAGTTGATACTATAGTACCAGTTTATGGTCTTTAGTTGGACCTACACCTGGTCTCCTGCCTCTGTCCTGTTGCTTTAACTGTCTGCCTTCCACTTTCTTCTTTCTCCCTCCCTCTCCTTTACCTTCCCCTTAACATATTTGCTACATAAAATACAGGCTCCTATACCCAGTTCAATACCAGATGAATCAGGTATATAAAAAGACAGCTGTATTTCATATAAACTAGGATTTGAGTGGGCCTAGGGTGTTTCACCAAATTTCCATTCTTATCTATAAAATGATCATCAAAGAGCCTACTTCATAGGTTGCTGTGAGCATTAAAATGAGATAATATATTTTAAAATGTTTAAATTATAGAGTACTCCACAAAGATAAGGCCATTATAATTTATGTAAAATAAGTACTTAATAGCTGTGTTTCTTGGGGCAAATTACTTCATCAGTGAGCCAGTTTCCTCATCCTTTAAGTGAGAGTAATGATATCTCATTAATTCAACAAAGATTTATTGAGGACATACACATTGCTGCCACATACTGGGAATACAAAGATAAGCAATTGGAAAATGGAGGATAGTGTGGTCTACTAGGGGAAGGAGACCTGTAAATCACACTCAAAAAGATCAGTATAATAATATGAAGAATGAACAAAATGTGCTATGGCAGTTTACAAGACGGTGTCAGGGAATGTCACACAGAATTTTGTTAAGAGTTAAGCAAGATAATACTTCATGAACTCAAATGCTATGCAAAGTCAGTTAAACATATTCCAAATGAATCAATAGGCTCAACCATTATTTCATTTCTTCATGGACTTATACTTAGATTTTATGACCTCTTCTTTAAGGGTGTTATGTACTCCTATAATGGAGTACCCCTGAAAGTAATGCTTTTGTCTAATGGTTTTTTTCATCCATTATATCATCATTTTCTAGTTTCAATCACTGAACTAAATCAGGAAAAACTAGAAAATATGTGCATATTTGGGGGGATATTCATAATCCCACCACAATATTTAATCACCATTAACATTTTGGTATAGTCTCATCTTAATGATAAGGGTAATGTTTAAAGAATAAGGAAAGACAGCTCAGTAGAAAATTAGGGACAGACTTTTCTCAGAATAGGAAACTAAAAATATCCAATAACAAGAAAAGATACTCAAACTAAGAAATGTAAATTAAAATGAGGTCTTTTTAAATCATTACATTGGCAGAAAGTAATTTAATAATATTGAGCAATGGCAAAAGGTATAGGGAAGAGTCGGGTCTTATAATACTGCTCACCAGTATTATAAATTGATACAGCTGTTTGGAGGTAGTTTAGGCAAGTTGCAAGACAGTATATACTATATGGTGTTATTTATGTTTTTAAAAAACTAGAGCAAACTGATAAGTTTATTTGGGAGATATGGTCATGGAGAACTTTAGCTTTTTCTGGAATGTTTACATTTCTATTTCTGAGGAATTTAAAATATACTAAAAAATACAGCAAATTGGTATTAACGGATCAACACCTAAGTGGACATATAGGAATAACATTTGTCGGGTGTTGGGCAGGTGGGAGGGGGGAGGAGGGGATGGGTATATAGAAACATAATGAGTGAGATGTGCAACGTATAGGGGATGGTCGTGCTTGAGGCTCTGCCTCGAGGGGGGAGGGGGGCATGGGCAATATACATAACCGTAATATTTGTATCCCCATAATATGCTGAAATTAAAAAATAAATAAATAAATTTAAAAAAATACAGAGAATAATACAACAAAAACCCCTATTCCTACCTCCCCTCCAGAATTGACCATTTTTAACATTTATTTTTGCCTCAAATCTTTTTGCTGGGGGCAGGGGTAATACAGATTGAGCATCCCCATCCCAAAATTAGAAATGCTTCAAAATCCAAAACTTTGAGCACAGACATGACGACATGAGTGGAAAATTCCACATATAAATATTTAATAAAAACTTTGTTCTATGCACAAAATTATTAAAAATATCTTCAGGATATGAATTTCATGTTTAGACTTGGGTCCCATCCTCAAGATATACCCCATTATGTATATGCAAATATTCCAAAATAAAAAGAAAAATCTGAAATCTGAACCACTTCTGGTCCCAAGCATTTTGATAAGAGATATTCAACCTGTATAGGTAAAGGGGAAATACTTTTTTAATACCCAACATTTCCTTCCTCCCCATGAATTGCTTGAATTTTTATAGTGTGAGTATGGTATAAATTACTCATGTAAGTAAAAATTCAAAAACTATGTGATGGCCACACAAAAATCTATTATTAATATTAAATTTGTATACTACTTTGGAGTTTTTAATTCATTTAGTAAGAATGGGACTTTTTTGTGTCGCTTGCTCATTTTATTGTAATTCTTGTTTGAAAACATTTTCCTGATTTTGTTTTTAAGTAATGTTCTTCATGATGTAGAAGTATGGCTTATTGTTGAAAAAATACAGATAAGCGCACAAATCTCTTGAAATCCCATAACTCAGAGATAAACACTATTAACATTTTTGTGTGCTTTTTTTCTTCCGAGGCTTTTCTTTATTCCTGTGTACCTTAATACTATATTCTTTTTTCAGAAATATTCTTTTTAAAAATGTTCTTGCCTCCCTTCCAGCTTAAGAAAAATTTCAAACATAAAAATACTGAAAGAATAGCACAGTGAACATCTGTATACTGCCAGATAGATTCGACAATTGTTAAGATTTTGCCATATTAGATTTATATGTGTGTTGAATTTTTCTGAAGCATATCAAGTAAGGATGACACTTCGTCTTTAAATCCTTTAGCATATATGCCTTAAGAATAAGGGCATCTCCTAAAAAACTGCAATGCCATTTTCACACCTAGGGAATTTGTTACCTAGTTAGGTTAATATTATCTACTATCCAGTTCATGTTCACATTCCCTCAGTTGTCCCCAAAATGTCTTTTTAGCAGTTTTCTCCAAACCGGTGTAGTAATGGTGTTTTTAAATTTGCCATTCCCACTTACTTCTATAGCATTTTTAATGGCTGCATTATATTCTGCATGATATTTATAATTTATTTCCAGTTCCTTATGTTCATATGTTTAAGTCCCCATTTCTCATGATCTAAAACAGTGCTTCTTAGTATACAGTAAGCATTTGGTAAGTAAGTGTTGATTGAAGGAAAGAAGCATAGGTATGTCCTAATAAATAAATCTTCATGACATCTATGTTTATTTCCTTAAATTTCTGTACTTGGAATGCAAAACTTCAAGGCTTTTGATATTTATTGCCAAATTGCCCTTTAGAAAGACTATCCTACATTTTTCACTGTGGTATGTTTAGTATATGCTCCATGATTTACAATATTAAACAACACCTCGGGATAAGCCTTGATAAATTAGTATTGCAGGGGAGTATAAATCTGGATATAGTCAGCCAGTATAGTTGCCATAATAGCTCCACTCATACATCTTCTGCTATTTTTTTTCCAGAGACTACCTTGACTCCTCCAGCCTGGAGTGTTTGCAGTCTGTTAACCCAGTCTGGAGTCCATGTCTTTGCCCCTGAGATTTCCTCAAATATCTTGATATAGGAAGTATAGTTTCAAGAGATGCAGACATCACTTGAAAACAACCTTTTATATACAGGATTTTAGAATTTTTGCTTTTAAAAAGTAAAGGCAGACTTTGGTGGCCTTCAAATCTCTTTGGGTGAACTCAGATCTCTCCTTCTAGCATACAGATTACCAACAGCTTTAAAATGGTAGTCTTCTCCATGTCCAACAGAAAAGCTGGGTGAGACCCTATATTTGATATCATCCATATCAAATTCCTTATTTTGTAGGCCCAGATGTAGGGATAATGACTTGTCCAAGGTAACATGGCTCAGTAGTGGTGGAGTTGGGCATTCAACCCAGGTTCACTAGTCCAGTATTGTTTCTACTATGCTATATCTTTCCTTAAAACTTATCTCTTTCTAAATATGGCACCAAGTATCATCCATAGGAGTGCAGAATAAGTGGCCCTCTTCCTTTAAGAAACTTGCCCCCAAAATGGGGAAAATTTTAAGAAGAGAGTAGAAAGTGAATGTGAGAAAGGCCAAAATCCAAAGAAAGCTGTTTCTTTGCCCTTTTGACCATGGTTACTACTTTCTAATATGAAGTCAATTTGGAGCTCTTTGATGGGAAAATTCAATTTAACTGTGTGTTTTTGTGCGTGCATATATATATATATGTGCCATAAACCAGTAGATGGAACTGAATTTCCTGCTTGTAAAACTTCCAAGGTGAAGTGATTTCTTTTTGTGTGTGTGGGTTCCAGTAAAACTTTATTTACAGAAACAGGCAGTGGGCTGGATTTGTTTCATAACTAGCCATAGTTTTCAAATCTGATATATTATAAAGTGATGTTTTCTAAGCCCATCTTATTTTCTCTTCCTTTTCAACTGTTTTAAATTATAAAGGTAACATGTTTGCTGTTTAAAAAAAAGATTCAAACAAAATAAACAAAATAAAATTTTGTGCCTTTTAACATTTATATACTATGCTTATCATTTACATACTATACATATTTTTATATGTTAGAACATATGGCTCAGCTTTTTAATGACTGCATTGCACTCTGAAGTATGGATCTACTATAATTTAATCGTTCCTTATCGTTGAGTCCTACAAGCAGAATTGCTTCTGGGTCAAGGGGGGGGTACCAATTTAAATTTTTGACAGGTACTGGCAAAATGACCCTCAAAAAGGGTATATTGAATTGACATTCCCATTAGCAGTGTGTCTGTGAGTTCCCTCTTCCCTGCCTCTATCTGCCAAAGGTGTGGGATATTGTTGATGTTTTTAATTTTTTTTTTTTTTTGAGACAGGGTCTCACTCTGTTGCCTGGACTAAAGTGCAATGGTATCATCATAGCTCACTGCAACCTCAAACTCATGGTCTCAGGTGATCTTCCTGAGATTCAGCCTTCCAGGTAGCTGGGGCTACAGGTGCACGCCACTGTGCCTGGCTAATTTTTCTGATTATTGTAGAGACGGGTGTCTTGCTGTGTTGCTCAGGCTGGTCTCGAACTCCTGGCCTGAAGTGATCCTCTTGTCTTGGCCTTCCAAAGTGCTAGGATTACAGGCGTGATCTTTTGAATTTTAATCAGTCTGATGAGTGAGAAATATTACCTCCTAGCTTTGATTAGCATTTTTGTAACTACTAGTGAAGATGAGCAAAGTTTATATCTTCTGCAAATTGCAAGTTTATGCCCTTTTACTTCATTTAAACTTGGATTATTTGTCATACTCAGTTTTGAGAGTTCTTTGTATATTAAAAATAGTAACCCTTTCTCCATCTTACTGTACATATTTTCTGTTTATGATTTGAAATTTTTATGTAGTCAAATCTCATTTTTTTTCTTTTATTGGTTCTCAGTTGCATGTCTCTTGGAAGGCTTGTCTCTGCGTGTCTCTGCCAAGATTGCAAGAATATTTCCCTACATTGTCTTCTGATACTTTTATAGTTTGGCTTTTTATGTTTAAATAATAGTGTGAAGTATTTTCATCCACATAGTTAGCCAGTAGCTCCTATTTTCCATCCTGGGAAAGGCAGTTTGATTGATCTTTAAAAATATCCTCAGCTTAAAAGTGAATTATTTGCAAAAGTGTAGTTTGTTTAAAAAAAAAAAAAACTTAGAAATTTGTGCCAAATAAGAAACCTGGCTTGATTACTTTTAGCTGTTTAGTTTTTGAGAATAATTGAGATTGGTTATGTTTAATACTTAACATTTATCTTGGACTGAAGGCAGAGTATTCTAGATAGTGCTTTAAGGGATCTTAGTTATTGTATTTCTATTTTTCATATGTTTGAGGCCCAGATTGTCCTAAGGTCATAAAGCCAGTTGGTGGCTAAGAACTAGAGTACCTTTGCATACTGCTCTTTCATTTTCAGCAAGTACCGTTCAAATATTAGATATAAATGTTTTAAAGCAACAAATTAAAAAAAATAAAGCAACAAATTGTTCATATAGTTTTGTTTATTTAAAAACATTTGAAATTATTATGTGCTGGTCTGTGTGTGGTGCTATTAAATTTACTCTAACAGCCCAGTTTTTTCTATATTTTGGGTTGTATCTTTATTTTTAACGGCGTTGTCTTACGGTTTTATTATTGATAAATTAATTTGATCTTCATAACAGACCTGTGGAGTTGAAATTATTTTCATCATATTGAAAAGAGTTTGCTGCCACGTTGATAATTGCTATAAATAACTTGCTCTTTTAAACCATACAAAAGAATCTTTGTCTCTTTTCCTTCTAAAAATCATTTGAACCAGCTGAAAATAGTTCAGATCCAATTAAAATTTTTGATCAAGTGGCGTGGCCTGACCTGAACATTATTTAGTAGACTACCCTTTGGAAAAGTATAATTTGAGAAAGACTGGAACCTCCTAATCTCATTGTCATCAAAGTAGAGTTTAAGTTTTTTTTAATGTTAGCACTTAAGGCTGGAGATTAATGTATACTATATGTTTTCATTCATATGTAGGTAATGTGTAGAAAGGTTGAAAAGGCCAGCTCCTTTTTTTTTGCTTTTGGTCAGATCTATGTATCTATATTTGTATCTGTCTATAGACTATCTAGCATAAGGTTTTCTGCCCTTGAATTAATCTGGAGCTAAAAGAAATAGAACAGATAACAATATTGCTTACTCTTTGCTGGGCAAAATTCTATGAGATAGACTTGTTTATTTTACAGAGGTGACTGACTCAGAGCTATGGTAACTTGTGTAAGATCATATACCTAATAAATGGAACTTAAGCCCAGGTCTTTCTGATTTCCAGGCCTTTCCATTATGCTGTTCTCTGCTTCATTTTGACTTTTCTTTTGACTTACTTACTTCTTGACTTTTCTTATTCCTCAATCTCTACCTTTATTTTTTTCAAATCTACATGTATGGAAGCAAATAAATATATTACTGAGATCTCTCCTCCTCCCTCCATATAGACAGATCTTTTGTAAGAATATGTTAAGGCATGTAAAACCCAGCTTTTATTTAAACATATACTTAATCCAGCTTCTTAATACAAGGTTTGTGCTTTTTCTACCTTTCATTAGGATGTAGAACAAGAGGATTTTATCCACGAATACTGAATTCCCCCTTATATAGAGGAGGTTTGATCTGTAGAGATGCTGCCTGTTTCTCTGTAAACCCAGGGACATGAGAGATTTGGAGCTAAATAATGCAGAAGGGTTGGAATTCTGTTTTCTTTGGCATCTGGTACTGTCTTTATTGCATTTGACAGTAGTCTATCATGTGTCCTTGGGGAAAATACCATACACCTGTGTTTTATAAATGAAAGAGAAATACAAGTGAAAACATTATAGTGGCTAAGCAGACAATGTCTTGAGGTTTTTTTAGGGCAGTGGTTCCTAATGTTTTTCAGGTCATGGATCCCTTTAAGATCCAGCAATGTGAAAGCTGTTGACCATCTTCCCAGAAAAATACCCACATATGCAAATTTTTCCGTGAAATTTTAGGGTTTTTGTGGTGGTGCCTCAGTGTAGGATGAGAAAATCTAAAGATTTCTCTACACTTAATTTTTTCTGTGTGTCATTAAGAGGATGTCCAAATTGTTTGTAAGTGTTCTCAGCACGTTTAAGGTAGGGTAGGCTAAGCTATTATGTTTTGTAGGTAAGTTGTACTGAATGCATTTTTGATTTAATATTTTCAGCTTAAAATGAATTTATTGGGACACAACCCCATCATAAGTTGAGGAGCATCTGTATATATTTTTCTAGGCTGTGCTTTTTCTACACTGTGGCCAAAGGTGAAAGCTAGGATAATTGTGTCACTTTTGTTAAAGGTGTACTCTGCTTTATGCAAATTTAATCACTAAAAATCAATTTTTTTTGAAAGGGATGAGGATCATAGTTTGTGTTTATTAAGGATTTATCTTATGTACTGTGTTGATCTTGTAATTGATTGTTTTCAGCTTTTCTTTGGGCACTAGGAAGTTGTAATTTGATTCTGTGCTTTCATGTACTATGTTGCCTTTATATTACCATTGCCTCTAATTCTTTTTTCTGATTTTTTTCTTTTTATTTTCTACATTTCTATACACTTGGCTATTTCATAGTATCTCAATGCTCTACATATAGTATGTTCGTAACTGTTTGTTGAATGGAAAGATGAAGGTTGCATGAATTTTCTAAATTGATTCCCTCAGTTGAAAATTTCACCGAGAGTTTATTAGGATTTTTTTAGTTTTCCTAAACATTTACTGGATAGTCATTTATTTATTTATTTATTAATGAACTAAATGGCAGTTCCTGTGCTGGTGACAGGAATGCAAAGATAAATACAACAGTCCCACTCTTGCAGAACTCAGTCTAGTTGGGGAGACCATCAGGTAAATAAAGAGGTTTGTTGGTTGAGAGTATATGCAGGATACAGTGGGGGCACAAAGGGAGTGACCAGTTTTCCTCTGGGGGAGAGGATATCTGACAAGGCCCTATAGAAGAGGTGACATTTAAGCTGAGCTTTAGGGGATGTGCAGGTAGTGGCCATTTTAGCAGAGAGAGCAGTGAGTTTAAGGTATCAAAAATCTTGAATGTTAGGGAAACTGTAAAAAGCATGACATAGCTAAAGCATGTAGGGAGCTGAGGGGACTATTATGTAATATGGCACTGGTAAGAGAGGTAGGCAGTGACGAGGTCCTCGAGGTCTTGGATGCTGGTTTTAAGTAAGGAGTTTGTACTTGATGTAGGTAGATTTTGAGTTTTAGGGAGATTGCTCTGACAGCAATGTGGATGATGGAATGGAGGGATCTGGCAGGATAAGATTTTAATTTAAAATATCTTTAATTTATGAGATTTTAAAAACATACAAAAATAGAAAATAGTATAATGAACGTCCATGTAACTGTCACCCAGCTTCAACAGTTATCAACACAAGGCTTTTGTTTTATTTATACCCCACTCCCTCCCTCCATTATTTTAAAGCAAATTCCTAAGTTAGTAGCAAATTGGAAAAGCATATTTAGTAATTATCTAACACAGTGGCTCTCAAGGCTGCCCTGTGCAGCCAAATCACCTATACCTGCTGTCCCCAACCCCTGGGCCTTGGACTGGTACTAGTCTGTGGCCTGTCAGGAATAGGGCTGCACAGCAGGAGGTGAGCGGCAGGTGAGCTAGGGAAGCTTCATCTGTATTTACAGCCACTCCCCATCATCTGCTGTCACATCAGCAGCGACATTAGATTCTGCATTATGGTGAGTTGTATAATTATTTCATAATAATAGAAATAAAGTGCACAATAAATGTAATGTGCTTGAATCATCCGGAAACCACCATTCCCTCCCCCCATGGAAAAATTGTCTTCCATGAAACCAGTCCCTGGTGCCAAAAAGGTTGGAGACTGCTGACCTAAGCAGCCTGAAAAAAAAAAAATTAAAAAGCCAGTCCCCAGCTCAGACCTACTGAATTAGATACTTGTATGGCCAGGCATTTTCAGTTTTCAAAATAAGTCTCAGGTGAAGTAAATTATAAGATGATTTTTAAGTAACCTGACTTCTGACAAATGAAAATATTTTCCTAAATTCATTGAGTGCTGCTTGTGCTCCTTCTGGATGAAATTAACCTACTAGATAGGGCAGGCTTTTCTGTGGGCAAATGCTTGAAATTTGAGTAAAGAATGTTAGTTTAGAGGCTGATTTCTTAATTTTCTGTCAGAAGTGGGAAAGGCTGAGAAAGCGTGTGCATCTTTGAAACTAGATGTGATGAGGTATGAGGGAATAACCAGTCATTGTTATGCACCAACTCCAGCCACAAATAAGGAACAGGATGGGAAAAGGAAGGGGGTGGGGAACATAATTCTTAAAGGGTAGACTAGGATAATTCCAGAGTACCAGTTGAAAATTTGTAGACAAGGAGTCTCTTCCTTAATTTTCATAACTTAAATTTAGGGGTTGCTGTTTTTGTTTTTTTTTTTTCTGTTGAGAATGCTAAGAAGGGCTCCTTGACATGCTGCCATTTCCTCTCTACTGGCAAAACTGATCATCTATAACTTGGGTGAGCCCTGTTTTGTTGCCTAGTTCTTCTGATGGCCAGTTTCTCTCTCTAAGTAACCGGGAATAAATGACCAGAAGGATAACTCCTGGATATGTAGCTTCCCAGGACTGTAGAGTAGAATATGTTGCAGGGGATGTGGTCTCAGATACCATTCTCACCTCCAAAGTCAGTGTTGGAGGTTTCAGATTTCTTTTTCTTGATATTCCTGCCCCTGTTTTCTTTGAGCTTACTGCAGTGCAGAGAAACACCCGGAGCAAACATATGCACTTAATCTGAAGTATAGTGTTTTCAGATTTTAAATGAGAGACTCTTGTCAAGGTATTTCTGCAAATAATTTCCACATTTCTCTTGGGTAAATGCTATTCTTCATTTGCTTTATTATTACATCTTACTGTCAGTGTCCAGTAAAGTCTAGGTCAGCAAATCCCCAGGACACATGAGACTCATGTTTTAGGTGGCTGAGGATAGGGAGGCTGGTATCTATAGGAGGGGGATAGTGAGGTGAGCTGTGTATATAGACATGTGCATTGTGGAGTTGTGGAACATTTGGGTTTGAATCCAGGTTCTACGTTCTACCACTTGCTAGATCTGTGGCCACTCTCAGCCTCAGTAAACTGGGCATAGTCTTCATCTCTAACTTGTTATGAGGATTAGAGATAATACATAATAGGTATAGAGTAAATGTTAGCTCTTGTTATTATGATCATAAATGGTTTTCAGAATATTTGTTGAGTGGCTATTAAAATAGATAATCAGAAACTAGACCTGATATAAAGAAAGGCCTGACAATCATGTGGTGTTCCCTTTTAAAAATCAGTTAATCGGTGATGTCTGTGCTTCTGTAATCAAATAATGAATAGCAGGCCAGGTTTCAAGATTCAGCTCGCTGCTTCCTGAAGTAATGGATGGTCATGGCAGCTCTCAACTGAATTTACTTTCAGAGACTGCGAGAGGCAAAGGGAATCATTGCAAGGCAAAAGGAATCGATTATTTTGCTTTGTGGCACATTGGAGTTCTCTAAGCATTTTCTGTTTTAAGAACTGCCGTAATGCTTTTCCATGATTTATTTCAGTGGGAGTTTTAGGGTGATTTTGATTCATCCTCACTCCCATACATATTTGCAACATCTCTTACCTACCAACAATCAACCAGAGTGCTTCCTGTGCTCCAAACACCAGAAAGTATAGGAAAAAGCTCCCAAGAGCAGGCAGCAGCTAATCTAAGACATTTGTTTAGACGATTCTGTTCTTAATTTGGTGCATGTCCTTTGGCTCAGGGGCTACTGTTTTCTTCAGAAAAATTTCACACACAAAAAATTCTGATTATAAATAGATGCATGATTTATAGGAAATTTGGAAGGATCTGAAAAGCATGAAGCATAAATAAAGCTATGTGTTATCCTGCCACCTAGAGGCAACTACTGATAATGTATGTTTCTTCCCTTCCCAGGTTTTTTTTTTTTTTTTAAACTTACCCACTGTGTGGCAGACATTTTCTCATTAATAGTCAGGAAAGTGATAGGTACAGGGTGCAATGTAAGCACATATGGAGGGAAGCTCAGTCAAGATTTAAGAGATTAGGGAGAGGATTGTCCTAATTCTGGATAGTTATTCTGTTCAAAACTCACATAAGTACTCATTAATTAGTGAGAGGCTAAATGGTCCTCTATCCCTAACTTTCTTAGGGACTCTTTCAGTTATCCCCTCTTTACAAGATAATTTGCATCCACTGGCTAGGGTCCTTATTCCCCTTCCTTCCTCTCTACTTTTCAGTGACCCTATAATTCTCTGCTTCCATTTACAGCCAACATCTTCAAAAGAGTTTTTCACACATGCCATCTATGCTTCCTCACTTTCCATTGAATGCCTGACTCACTCCAGTCTGGCTTTCATTCCCACTACCCCACTTAAATGATTGCTTGTCAAGTTGTCTCTAGTCCCAATTTCAGCAAACATTTCTCTGTGGACACATTTTGACATTTGGTGCAACTGATCACTCTTATCTTTTATCTTTCATGATTAACTAGTTTTACTCCTACCTCACCAGCCTCTCCATTGCTAGATTCTTCTCCTTTGCCTTGCCTTTAAATGCTAGAACAAATAACTTAGTTTGGGGCCTCCTTTCCTTCTCTGTAAGCGATCATCTCCAGACCCATGGCTTCAAGTACTGTCATTATGCTGACAATCACAGATTTTAATTCCCAGTGCTTGCTTCTTTCCTGAACTCCATTCTACAAATACTTGCATGCCCATCATGTGGAAGATAACTGTGCTATGTGCTGGGAGCTTTAACATTGTAGAAAATCAAACCAGTAATTACTATTGATACTTGTTATGAAAGAAACAAGCAGGGTACTATAGTAGAAAAATAACAATGGGACCAGCTTTAGGTGGGATGCCATGGGAAGCCTCTCTGGGTCTTAGTTTAAATGTCAATTCCTCAAATCTGTGGGAAGGGGTGAGGGAGTGCCAGAAACATTTCACTGAGGAATAGCACTTTTAAAGGACTAGAGGCCAGAAAGAACTTTGAGTGTTCCAGGTACTAAATGAAAGACTAATGTGGTTATGCAGAGAGAAGAGATTGGAGAGAGTTCCAGGGACCAAAATCATGCTTAGAGTTTGGGTATAATTCTAGGGAAACCGTGGAAAGGTTTTAATCATGGAAGTAACATGATCTGATTTATGTTTTAAGAAGATTACTTTTGTTGCTCTCCAGAGAAATGGACTGGATGAAAGTGAGTGTGGAAGTAAGGAGATCAGTTATTCCTATTTCATAGTTGAGGAAACAAAGACACAGAGGCAGATTTGTCCGTGTTTGTAACAGTGGTAAGTGATATAGCAAGGATTCTAACCCAGGTTTCCTGATTCTCGGCCTGTATTCTGATCTGGTGCTTCTCAAAGTTTAATATGTGAATCACCTAAGGATCTTGTTAAAATGCAGATTCTGACGCCTCAGGTCTGGGTGGAGCTTGAAATTCTGCGGTTTTTAATTTATGTCAGTGCTATTGATCACTTTGAGTAGTAAGGCTAGTTAGTATACCACTGCTCCCAACTGCTCTTGAGCCAGATCTAGGAACTACAGGTATCCTCTGCCCTTATGCTGGTTCAATAGCGAAAGTCATTATTCCTAAATTTTATCAGCTGGAGTTGATTACTACAGAATGCATCACCCTTTAAAGAGGGGCTTCCCTCAGTATATTTTAGTTGTATACACTTGTTCTTTGTGTGAACTCTACAAAATCAGGATTCAAACCTCAAAGGTAAGTGAAGGTTGGGGGAATGAAGAAGTGAAAAAATAAATAGTTAATTTAGCTATGGGATGATGATTCATAATAATTAATTTGTTTCCTTAAAGTTGGTTGTCTTTCTGTCCTATATTTAGGAAGAAGTATTTCTTACACATAGAGATTGCCTGGTACTCACAGTTCTGGTTCTGACTGAACAAAAGCAGTAGGTCATTTCTAGGAATTTGTTTCAAACTGACTTTTTTGTTACAGGTTTTTTTATGTAATGGGATTTTCACCTGTTTACCTTCTAAGAATTAGGTGGAACTCAGTCCCCAATTACTGTTCCCTTCATTAGTGAGAGTGACAGTATTTCAGCTTGTGCTCCAGCTTCCTCTCTTGGAATAAATTTTTTGACAGTAGAATCCAACAGTGTAGAAGAATCTGTCACAAATTTATATTCATCTGCCAAGTATTTTGTAGTAATAAAACTGGTAAATAAAGTGAACAGAACAATATTAAAGTATGGACTTGGCAGTCAGACCTGGATTTAGATCTTAGTGCCGACATTTACTAACCAAGCAAAACACTTTTTTTTTCTGAGCCTCAGTTTACTATCTGTAAATAGGGATAAAACTTGGCTTGAGTAGTGAGGATTGTATAAAAGAATATTATTTATATGAAGTCCCTGGACAGTGTGTCTCAAAGTGTATTCTTTTTAATACTTAAATTGGTGGGCTTTCAGTAGATGCCATTTGAGAAAATGATTCTGTGCCCTAATAAGCTTCCTTTACCCAAGATATCTTAGAGACATTAATGTCATTCAGCCATGTGACTGTCTTAGAGGAAGATAAATTCTGTTTGTAACATTTCCCAAATTACTGGATCTTTGTCTCCCTCCATAGAGCAAGATTCTTTAACAACAAAATAACTTTTGAATTTTCTTAATTGATAGCTCATGGACAGTGGTGTCTTTGTTTTTTAAACTATAAGTGTTTCTTGCAATGGAATTATAAAAACCAGGTTAGCATTACACTTGCTATGAGGACATTTATGTGTGTTTGTTTATTCATTTGTTTTAGCTGGGTTATTTTATTGGGTGCCATCAAATGCTTGCACTTGTGACTTAGAGTTGAGCCACTCATTCAGATAACCAGAGACAATTTAGAAATTATTCTGCCACCAGTAGTAGCTTCTAGGCATCCAGAGTCTTGTGTTGGCAGCAGAAGCACCCTCAACTAAGCTGTTTCTGTGGGAGGTCCTTGGCTGTAGTTCCAAGCTGCTTAGCTTCCTTGATTACTCCCAGTTTTCTGAATGTGGATCTCTAGCTTTGTGTCAATTCTGTGAGCTATCAGATATCCTTCCAGTGAATTACTCTTCTGCATTAGTTAGCCATAGTCTTTCTATTGTTCCAGACACTTGACTAGTACAGTATACTAAGTCAAAACAGCTTTAGTTAGAGCAAGATGCTTATTTGTGTAAAGAATCAACAGTGACCTCATCTGCATTTTTTAAAACTGGTAAAATGGTTGTGATTTGCTTATTTTAGTGCATAACTTACTCAGTGCTCTTGTTTTGGAGGATTGATTGATTTTTTTAAAAAAAAATACTTTATTTTTTAGAGCAGTTTTACGTTCATAGCAAAATTGAGCAGAAGGTACAGGAATTTTCCCTATGACCCCTGCCTTTACATATGCATAGCCTCCCTCGTTATCAACATCCCCCACCAGAGTGGTACATTTGTTACTATTGATGAACTTATATTGATACATCATTATCACCCAAAGACCATAGGTTACATTAGAGTTCATCCTTTCACTTAGTAGTATGTGTTTAAGTTTTCTCCATGTCTGTTCATGGCTCGATAGCTCATTTCTTTTTAGTACTGAATAATACCCCATTGTCTGTATGTGCCACAGTTTATCCATTCACCTACCAAAGGATATTATGGTTGCTTCCAAGTTTGGGCAATTGTAAATAAAGCTATTAATACTATAAACATTCATGTGTGAGTTTTTGTGTGGACATAAGTTTTCAGTTCCTTTGGGTAAATACTAAGGAGTGTGATTGCTGGATCATATAGTAAGAGTATGTTTAGTTTTGTAAGAAACTGCCAAATTGACTTCCAGAATGGCTGTACCATTTTGCATTCCCACCAGCAATGAATGAGAGTTCCTGCTGTTCCACATTCTTGCCAGCATTTGGTGTTATCTGCATTTTGGATTTTGGCCATTCTAGTGGGTGTGTAGTGGTATCTTGATTTAATTTGCATTTCTCTGATGACATGATGTGGAGCATCTTTTCATATGCTTATTTTCCATCTGTATATCTTTAGTGAGGTGTCTGTTAAGGTCTTTGGCCCATTTTTTAATTGGCTTGTTTTCTTATTGTTGAGTTTTAGTGTTCTTTGTGTATTTTGGGTAACAGTCCTTTATTTTTGCAAATACTTTGTCCCAGTCTGGCTTGTCTTTTTAGTCTTTTGACCATATCTTTTACAGAGCAGAATATTTTTAACATTTCTGTTGTTCATTTTGAGTTAATTTTTGTGAAGGGTGCAGTATAGGTCTAGATGTTTTTGCATGTGGACATCAAGTTGTTCCAGTACCATTTGTTGAAAAGACTACCTTTGTCCATTATATTGCCATTGCTTCTTGCTTCTGTAGTCAAGATCAATTGACTATATTCATGTGGGCCTTCTGGTGGATTCTTTAATCTGTTTTTTGTTTTTGTTTTTTGTTTGTTTGTTTTGAAGAGATAGGGTCTCATTCTGCCGCCCATGCTGGAGTGCAGTGGCACAGTCATAGCTCACTGCAGCCTTGAACTCTTGGGAATCAAGTGATCCTCCCACCTCAGCCTGCTGACTACTTGCACGTACCACCACTCTTGCCTTGTTTGTTCTTTCACTAGTACCACACTCTTGGTTACTGTAGATTTATAGTACGTCTTGAAGTCAGGTAGTGTTAGTTTTCTGACTTTGTTCTTCTTCAATATCGTATTAGCTATTCTGGGTCTTTTGCCACTCCATTTAAACTTTGGAATCAGTTTGTCAGTATCCACGAAATAACTTGCTGAGATTTTAATTGGATGTGCATTGAATCTATAGATCAAGTTGGGTAGGACTATCTATCTATATATATAATAAGTCTTACAAGTGGGTAGAATGATTCATTCCTCTTAGTTTTTCTTTTCCATAATCGTTTCAGCTATTGTTCCTTTGCCTTCCCGTATACACTTTAGAATTCTTGGTTTATTTACAAAAAATCTTGCTGGGATTTGGATAGGAATTGTATTAATTAAACTTGTATACCAATTTTAGGAGACTTGACGTCTTTACTATGTTGAGTCTTAGATCTCTCTATGTATTTAGATCTTTGATTTTTTAAATCAGCATTTTGTAGCTTTCAGCATGTAAGTTCTGTATATGTTTTATAGATTTGTATCCAATAATTTCATTATTTTGAGTGATTGTGAATGATATATTTTTAACTTTGGAGTCCTCATATCCATATTGCTAGTATATAGAAATATGATTGATTTTTATGTTTATCTTGTATCCTGTGACTTAGAGGATTGATTAGTTCTGGGAGAGTTTTTATAGATTTCTTAGGATTTTCTAATCCTTTGTCATCTGCAAATAGGGACAGTTTTATTTTTCCTTTCTGATCTGTGTGCCTGTTATTTTCTTTTCTTGCTGTATTGTAGTGGCTAGAACTTCTAGCACTGTATTGAATAAAAGTAGTAAAAACAGACATCCTTGCCTTGTTCCTGATCAGATACTTGGGTTTGTATGGTGTTGGGGCCAACTGCTACTTCTTGCAGCAGAGGCAGTGCCTGCAAATGACTGCAGACGCAAGAGTCTGTTAGCCACTTGCTCTAAGTAATGGCTTTAAGAAGTTTTGTGAGAAAAGGAGAAAACAAGCCTGAGAGTAAGTGTACAAATATCTCAGCTTGTAGTTTCCCACCGTGTGGATGGGATTGTTGCCAGAATCCTGTTGGCCCCATTTTAGATGTTTCGAAGTTGTTGGCAGCAGACATTTTGTTCATTTTCTATTAGATGCTGAGTTAATTTTTGAAAAAGTAATCTGGAATTACATACCCTAAATATCAACCAAAGAGGGAAAACATCTGTTTTTCTTCAGGCATTGTTTCTACGAAAACATTTTAGAACATAATCTGGATTTTTTCACCAGCTCTTCCTTAAGTGCCTGTTGATTGAATGGTTTCAAGCCATACAGGCAAATATACGCTATTTCCGCAGTACTAAGTATATTGGACTAAATCTAGGCAAAAAGCTGCCTAAATTTTATATCTGTGCCTGGTCAGCTTTATATTATGGCAGCCTTATTGGAGGAGAGACATTGACCCCTAATGACTGCTCCTGAGTAAATATTATTAATAGAATCTTTTTGTGTAAAGAGCCTGCAGTCCACTTCTACCTCTGTGCATGTGTCCTAGTTGCTAATGGGAGAAACCTTTATTTCTTCCTGTGCTTTGGTAAGGGCATCTTAAAGGGCTTATCTGCTATCAAAGATCACCTGGGAATTAAAGACATGGCAATGTCTATTATTCCTCATTTTCTAATTAAAAAATAAAAGTATTATATTGCCCTTGTTCTTATGACAGAACTAATATATTTTTATTGGTAAAAAACCGTAAAAGAGGGACATAGGTAAAACAATCATGTAAGCCTTTTGGTTAACAATGAATTAATATTTTGCTGCACATCTCTTCTAATCTGTTTTCCTTAGACATAGGTTTATAGTGTACATTCTTGTTTTAACCTTTTTATGTCATCATGAACATTTTTGTGTTATATAGTCTACAATATTTTTAACAGTTGTGTAATATTCCATTTTAAACATCCTATTTTGGACATTTGGTCCTTTCCAATTTTTCACTATTATACATGGTCATGCAGTATGGATTCTTGTGATTAAATATTTTTGTACATCCTTATGACTTTCTTTGGATAAATTCCTAGAAGTGAAATGTCTAAGCTTTCCAGAAAACTGCAGGGCTATGGTGAATTTTTCTATCCTGAGGTGTGCTGGAAACATTGTACATTTTTATTTTCAATGAAGAGTTTGAGATGCTTGTAAAAGAAAAGCATTTTCATTTTGGCTTGATTTGGTTCTAGGCTTGTGCGGCATAGGGATATGAGTCAGTTTGATTTGGAGAGATTCTTTTTTTT
>VBSM01003162.1:3022026-3044690 GCA_008086735.1 Cheirogaleus medius
GCCTCCCAGAGTGCTAGGATTACAGGCGTGAGCCACCGCGCCCGGCCTTGGAGAGATTCTTTACACCTGTCTACCTCATAGCTCTGCCTCAGAGTTGGCATAGCATCATAACTCCGGTGTTTTTACTTTAGGCATTTTGCATGCTCTTCATTCTGTTGTCTGTCCAAGCTTGTAGAGGTCAAGATTGCAACTTTAAGTTCTCACTTCTTTTGTGATTTTCTTTTCAGATCATAAAGCAGAAAATCGAAAACATGAAAGTAGACAGGACTAAACTGAAAAAGACACCTACTGAGGCTGTAAGTATCCAAAAGTTTCCTTTGCCTATCTTTTCTTCATTTTAGACAAAATCTTTGTGAGCAGTTCTGTACTGATCTTCCAAATATATTATCACTCATATATACAAAGTGCAGTAAAACAGCAACTTGTCTTGAACCAGTAAAATTTTCTTTTGAACTTGCCTTTAGATAGCCAAGAAACCAATGAAAAGTGAGCACCGAACATTTCTTCGTAGCTTTGTGTACCTGAAGTAGGCTCTCAGGCTGCTACTCCTATGCATTGAAAGGCAGTATGGTATAATGGAAAGAGCAGATGAGGGTTCAAATTTTGACTATAGCTGTGGGAGCTTTCAATTTTGTTTTTTTATAAAATGAAAGTGGAAACAACTTTCTTTTTAGTTTTCTTTATTACTGATTCTTACTCATACAATTAAGCTTAACCTGTGTATTGAATAACCATGTCAGTTGACGCTATGTCAACATGAGAAATCCCAGCTTCAGTCCAAAATTCTGTCAGCTAGCTGTGTTCTGATGTGAAGGAAGTGTTGAATTATGATACTCCTGTGGAGACCCCATGTCCTTAGTTTAAAGAGCACAGGTTTTGGAATTAGACCTGGGTTCAAATTATATTTTTGTTGCTGAGAGTGTATTAACTTGCCTGATTTCCACAAAGTTCTGCAAAATGGGGCTGATGATTTCTTCCTCCTGGATGTGGAGTAATTGCTTGGCATAGTATCTGGCACATAATAAGTAAATGCTCTTTCTTTCTTTTTTTTTCTTTCTTTCTGTCAGTGTCTCACTCTGTCACCCTGGCTAGAGTACACTGTCATGACCATAGCTCACTGCAACCTCAGACTCCTGGGGGCTCAAGTGATCCTCCTGCCTCAGCTTCCTGAGTAGCTAGGATTATAGGTGCGCACCACCACACACGGCTAGTTTTTCTATTTTTTGTAGAGGTAGGGTCTTGCTGTTGCTCAGGCTGGTCTCGAACTCCTGACCTCAAGTGGTTCTCCAGCCTCAGCCTCCCAGAGTGCTAGGATTACAGGCATGAGCCACCACACTCAGCCAGGTAATTCATTTTCTAAATACAGGCTACTTGTTTTTTAAAATATATATAACTACCTGGCAAATATCACCAAAAGATAAACATTAACATTTTAGTATATTTCTTCCAACCTTTTAAAAAATTATTGCATGTGCACACACAATTATCCTGCCCTTTTGACTTAGCATTGTACTAATGAGAATGAGAAGCCCTTTCTTCTCATACCCTTGCCAGTATTACAGATTATCTTTTAAATTTTTGTTAATTTACTGGGTGGGGAAAAATGTATTTCAGTGTTATAATTTGCACTGCTTCAGTACATACATTTTTCAAGTTTATTGGCCTTATATCAGTTCTTTTTTTGTGGTATTCATTTTGTATTTGATGTTGGAATGTCAGTGTATTTCTTAACTGAATGCCATATATATTGAGTATATTCATTTTCATATCTGTTGCAGATACTTTCATTCACTTTTGATTTTGTTTTTGATGTGTTTTAGCACCTAGAAGTTCTGAGAACTATCTACCCAAATATCTTTGGAAAATGAAGAGCAAAAAGAAAATTTGCCTTAAGAACTGCAGTTAAAAAATTAAAACAGTGGCACCAGTGTAAGAATCTACTGATAAGAGATTAGAAAACCTAGAAAGGATCCTAGTGTACACAGAACTTGACATATGATAATAGAGGGATTATAAATTGGTGAGGAAGGACATTATTATTAGTCAGGAAACTCATGCCAGGACAATTGTTTGACTTGTGGAGGGTGGGAGACTTATATTGTAATAAATTCGAGGTAGACTAAAAGTCAAATATTTTTATTTTTTATTTTTATTTATTTATTTTTTTTTTTGAGGCAGAGTCTCACTCTGTTGCCCGGGTTAGAGTGCCATGGCGTCAGCCTAGCTCACAGCAACCTCAAACTCCTGTGCTCAAGCGATCCTTCTGCCTCATCCTCCCAAGTAGCTGGGACTACAGGCATGCGCCACCATGCCCAGCTAATTTTTTCTATATTTTAGTTGGCCAATTAATTTCTTTCTATTTTTAGTAGAGATGGGGTCTCGCTCTTGCTCAGGCTGGTTTCGAACTCCTGAGCTCAAATGATCCGCCCACCTCGGCCTCCCAGAGTTCAAATATTTTTTAAATAAATAAATTATAGGAGAAGTAGAACATATAGGTAAATGTTTACCTGGTCTTAGGTGGGGATGGTTTTTCCAAGCATTAAAACAAAGGAAAATAATCATAGTGGAAATATAAAATACGATATCCAAAATAAAAAAGACGCATGGCGTTAGCCATCCTAACAGGTGTGAGGTAATATCTCATTGTGGATTTGATTTGCATTTCCTTGATGATTAATGATATTGAGTACCTTTTCATATACCTGTTGTTTGTTTGTATGTATTCTTTGGAGAAATGTCTATTGAAGTCCTTTGCCTATTTTTAAGTTGGATTATTTAGATTTTTTTGCTATCGAGTTACCAGGAGTTCCTTATATATTTTGGAAATTAACCCCTGGAAGACATTATGCAAAGTGAAATAAGTCAGTCACAGAGAGTCAAATACTGCATGATTCCTCTTATATGAGGCAAAGGTATAGAAGTAGGCAATAGAATGATAGTTACCAGGCAGTGAGGGGAGGGAGTTGGGGGAGTTGTTGTTCAGTGGGTATATATAAACTTATACAAAATGAATAAATTCCAGTTAACAATAAGGTATTGGGTATAGTCTGCTCTCTGTATCCATGGGTTTTGCATTTGCGGATTCAACCAACTACAGATAGAAAATATTTGAAAAACCCAACAATAAAAAGAAACAATACAACAATAAAAAATAATTTAAGTTAAAAAACCAATGCAATGTAACAACTATTTACATAGCATTTACCTTGTATTATTATAAGTAATCTAGAAGTGATTTAAAGTAAACAGGAGGATGTGTATAGGTTATATGTAAGTACTACACCAAAAATGTATAAAAATACAGGGTGCTTGGTATTTGTGGGGATCTTGGAATCAATCCCTCACAGATACTGAGAGATGCCTGTGCTTAAAATTTGTTAAGAGGGTGTATCTCATGTTAAGTGTTCTTACCACACACATAAGCATACACGCATGCACGTGCACACGCGTACACAAAAGGACTCAAGGAAACTTGGAGATGATGGATATGTTTATTATGGTGATGGTAACATGAATGTATACATACATCCAAACTCACCAAATTTTATACATTAATCATGTACAGTGTTTTCGTATACCAGTTATACCTCAATAAAGCTTGGGCAGCAGGGAAAGGCAGATGACAAGCTGGGAAAAATATTCATAACCCAAATGTAGTTAATATCTTTAGTAGCTAAATCAGTAGGAGGAACGAATATCCCAATGACAAAATAGGCATAGGGCATTTCCAAAAAGAACAAACCCAGTAAACTTCTAGAAAGAATCAACCTCCTTGTGAGTAATCAGAGAAATGCAAATTTAAAAAAATGCTTTTAATCTAATGGATTATAAAGGATTTACTGTTGGCGTCACACTTATATACAAATTTCTGGCTCATGTTTCCTAGCTACTAGCAAATTACTTAGGATAAACTTCTAGAAGTGAGATTTTTAGGTCATTGACTATGCAGACTTTTTTTTTTTTTTTGAGACAGGGTCTTGCTCTATTGCCCAGGTTAGAGTATGGTGGCGTTATCATAGCTCACTGCAACCTCAAACTCCTAGCTTGAGCATTCCTCCCACCTTAGCCTCCCAAGTAGCTGGGACTACAGGCGTGTGCCACCACACCCAGCTAATTTTTCTATTTTTTGTAGAGATGGAGTCTTGCTCTTGCTCAGGGTAACTATGTACATTTTTAAGACTTGAGTTGCCTATTTTCCTTGAGCAGCATACAAGAGCACCCAGTTTCTCATACTATGGTTATGCGAGATATTATTTTTAAGAAACGCTCTTACACTTTATGTATCAGCAGCTGTGCAAGAGATTTTTTTCTCTATATTTGATATTGGAACAAACCAATATAAACCGTGGCAATTGATATACAGCCGTTGAATTGGCAAATGCTTTCTTTTACATTACCATAAGTAAGGAAAATCACTCAGTTTGCATTTATATAGCAAGGATAAGATGGTAAAGATATACTGTTGTGCTTGCTGCATTCTCCTACAAAATGCAAGGGACCTTGATAGTCTGATAAAGTGGAGAACGTTGTGCTGATACATTAAATTGATGTTATTCTAGCTGGATCTTGTGAGCAGCAAACACAAATGCCTTAGATGCTTCAGACTTTTGTGCCAGAGTCAAAGATGAACCCTTGGAGAGCTTGAGGGCCTGCAACATTAGGAAATTTTCTAGGAATCCTGAGGACTTGGATGTCCTTTCTAAAGTGAGAGGCAAGTTGCTACACCCTGTACAACATGCCATGAAGAAAAAGGAACAGTGTATGGTGTGCCTCTTTAGATTTTGGAATTAACATATATCACATTTGGACATGCTGTTTTCACCAATTTACTGGGTAACCTCTAAAGCGTTTAGTGGGCAACCACTAAAATGTTAGTGAGGTTTGGATCTAGAAAAGATTCTGCAAAAGGTCCAGGCTATGAGGCAAGCTTCCCTACCACTTGGACATTATGACCTAGTACATGCAGGTGACTGACTTAACGTGTCAGCTAAAGATGCTATATGGTGCCTTTGGCAAGCCCCAATAGGAGAAACACAGCTAAGAACCCTAGAGTTTTGGCTATGTTGTCCTCTGCTAACAGCCATTCTACATTCACAAAAGCAACTTGTGGCTTGCTACTGAGCCTTAGGAGATTAAAGGCCCGATTATGGGACATATGAAGTTATTACAGGACCCAAATGTTCATCATGAACTGGGTGTTATCTAACTCACAGAATCATAAAATTGGATTTGAATAGCTGCATTCCATTAGAAATTGAAGCTATTTACTTGATACTGGGCACAAGTGGGTCCAGAAGGCACGAATCAACTTCATGAGCAGGTGGTTAAACTTCCCTATGTTATCTCTTTCTACTGCTTCACTGCCTCTCCTTCAACCTTTACATCATTAAGAAGTGGAAGAAAAAGTACAGGCCTGGTTTATGGAAGGATTTTGTGCTAAGGATTTTACGTATACTTAATTACCACAAAAGTTTGAGGTAGATCTTAATAATGCTTACTTTAGAGGGAGAAAAGGTTTGGGGCTTGGCTTAAAGAAACCTACTTTCATTGAGCCCCTTGTTATATTCCACATTCTATTTGGTATGCTCAAAATATATTTCCCATAGTTTGAATTGCGCAGCAGCATTGCTAGATATATAGATGTTGTTAGTTCATTTTGCAGAAGAGGATTCTGAGATTCAAAGAGGTAGCTTACAGACTACAGACTACCTAATTCCAAAGTCCATGTTCTTTATAATAGTATGCTGTCTCTCAATATTTAAGGTCCTATTATGTGAGATAGGTATTTATGTATATGGCAGACATTTGAGCTTCATATCTCTGAGGTAGCTATTAGGTGTGTTTTCCTGGTAAGAAAACTGGCTGAGAGGTTGAACTTGCTCATGATCAAACAGTTTAGTAAACATAAAGCTAAAAACTGAACCCAGATGTTTCGTTCCAGATCTCGGCCTATTCCCAGGACACCATTCTGCCTTTGCAGAGTTAAAGAACAAGTGTAATCATTTCTCCTAGCTGCCATCCATTAAGAGAAGGCTTCTCTCTCTCCAAGGCCCTATCCCTTTCCCCTCTTCCACTTTCACAAACTTTACTGTAAATTCTCAATCCACCCCTTGTTACCTGACAAACAAAACAGGCCCTTTCATCAGTACAAGAGAGCAGGAATGTATGGAAATGGGAACCCCAACTAAGAATGGAGTCCTAGTTTTACAAAGGTCAGAAGGTCTTTGCCCTCCTACAATTGGAGGGTTTAATGTTGCAAAAAAGAAAAAATTGCCAATGCTAATCTTCACCTTTGTGAATTCAGTAGGGCTTTTAATGTTTCTCTGATTCTATATACCTTACTAGACATTTGGGTTAACTTTCAGACCATGGTACAAATTCTTCACTTTTTCTTTTATTGATGTATAGCTTATTTATTTTATTTCTATTGTCTGTACCCTTCTAAGTACACCTACTAAGTACGTAAGTTTGCATCTGTAGGTTTATCCAAGTTTTCTTTTAATGTACAGATGGATTGTTAAGTAAAAGTGTTTATTCATGAGGTTTCCATTTTAATCTAAAGTGATTGTCAAATCTCCAGTTTTCTTAAGTACTGTGTTCTAGCAAAAGTTAAATTACTGTGTGGGCTTAAGGGTTACTTTTCTCATTCTCCCTCTTTGTATCCCCCCTCATTGCAAAATATCGTTTGTGAATATTTGTTTTTCTCAGCCTGCAGACTGCAGAGCCTTAATAGACAAACTCAAAATTTGTAATGATGAGCAACTCCTCTTGGAACTGCAACAGATCAAAACATGGAACATTGGGAAGGTATGTGAAGCCATGCTTCCAAAAGATGGGACTCACTGTACTAGTACATCATTTTGTATGCTCTGATAAGGAAAGAGAAACCACAGTTGGGTAACCTCATTCAGCAATTATTTAATAAGCATTTAGTATGTGCCTTGCACAGCTCTAGACCAGTGGCTTTTAGCCTGAATGGTTGCCAAGGAAATTTTGAAAGAAAAAATGTGAAGGGAAATTTTTCCTAGCTGATTCCAGAATGCTTGCACAGGTGATACTAAAGAATCTCAACCACAGAATTCCTTTTGTTTGACTGACAATATAAGTTTGAGATAGTTTCCAGATTTTTACTTTTAGTTTAAGAGAATTTTCACTAGATAATTCTAAAAATGGATTTTACTGATAAAACAGGTTCTGGCAGAGACAGTCTTTGTCTTTGTAGACCTCACAATATAGCCAGATTTCTCCCTCTGAAGACCTAGCTCTAGGGCATTTGTGGTGTCTAAGGGTGTTAGCCTGTATATCTTGATGAGTATAACAATTCCAGCCCTTTTATCTCAGAGTATGATCTTTCTCATATGGGCAAAGGTGAGATGTGAACTTGTCTAGCTGTCATGCTCAGCAGTCTCTCATATAACAAAGCCAGTTACAAAGCACCCATGCAGTGCTTCTACCTTATTATATCCTCTTTCTCCTCCCCTCTCCAGTGCGAGTTATATCACTGGGTGGACCTGTTGGACCGCTTCGATGGAATTCTGGCAGACGCTGGACAGACAGTGGAGAATATGTCATGGATGCTTGTATGTGATAGGCCAGAAAGAGAACAACTGAAAATGCTTCTCTTGGCTGTGTTGAACTTCACAGCCTTGCTCATTGAGTACAGCTTTTCCCGGCATCTGTACAGTTCTATAGAGGTAGGGAAAGTTCAAGCTTATGTGTTCTGTTCTTGACTAGAATTGTGTATGTCCGGAAACAAGGAAGTTGCTATTTCTCTGATGATTGCTTTCCTTTTTATTATGGAGCTCTGGTTTACCAGTGTCAAAGGCAATGGTAGGATGTTTCTTAGATATATAAATACACCCTTCATAGGGCTGGTGGGAAGGTTCTATGCTATCACCTTTGCCCTGCCTTTTCAAGATTCAAGAGATAGAAATGGCCCGGCGTGGTGGCTCACGCCTGTAATCGTAGCACTCTGGGAGGCCGAGGTGGCAGGATTGTTTGAGCTCAGGAGTTTGACACCAGCCTGAGCAAGAGTGAGACCTCGTCTCTACTAAAAATACAAAGAAATTAGCTGGACAACTAAAAATATATAGGAAAAAATATTAGCCGGGCATGGTGGTGCATGCCTGTAGTCCCAGCTACTTGGGAGGCTGAGGCAGGAGGATTGCTTGAACCCAGGAGTTTGAGGTTGCTGTGAGCTAGGCTGACGCCATGGCACTCTAGCCCGGGCAACAGAGTGAGACTCTGTCAAGGAAAGGGGAAAGGAAAAAGGAAGGGGCTAAAGGGGGGAGGGAATACATGTACTGAAATATTCTAGGAAATTTGTGGGAATTGATCTTTGTTCCAGGTTATTAAGAGTAGCCCCGAATTACTTTTAAACTGTTTGATTTCCTTATCACATTAATGTACTTCTCTTCTAGGTTTTAGTGTGCTGCTTTTCAACTCTACACTCCCCAAAATATATATTTACAGCATCCTCGCTGTCCTTAAAGAGTAAAGTGGCTATAGCAATAAGTGATCGCTTGTTCAAAATCTCTACAAGAAGAAATTCTTTTCCTTTTTTTTTTAAAGACTTTTTTTCCCTTTCCTGCATACATTTCTTCACAGAGAAATTCTTTTCCTTTAGCTCAACTTTCCTCTTTCTGTCATCATTAGTTAGGTACCCTGTTGATTTTAGGTGTGTTAATTTTCCTAAGTGTTCAGTAAAGAAATAATCATAATCAGAACAAGGAAATTGAAAGAAAGTGACTTAGGAAAAGAAGTGGGATAACTGAACTAATATTAGGCTTAGCACATAGAGTTTTAAGCAGGTGGTAGGTAGGCAGTCTGTTGAAGATGAAATAGATATGCTGCCCAAGGAAGTCCGTAGCCTTTGGCATAATTGGCAGCTTGGAATGCCTCAATTCATTTTGAGCTAAATTACATACTGATTTTAATTCTGACCAATTGCTTCAATATGTTGGTGATTTTTAATTGTATTTAAAAACCAACATAAGGCATATACTGTATATTTTACATAATTGCCACCAGCTGTTGCTGATATCTTTAGCTTTTATATGAAAGACCCTGTGTTTTAATTCCAATTTTATATTTGTCATAAAGAATACAGAAGGAGCATTAAGTGAGCTTTCCTTCACAGTAGTTTTAGTCCATTTGGAGACTTAATGTTCTGAATCCCACATATATATTATGTCACATTTGTCTCTCTTATAATCTCTTCTTTCCTGTGGAGACACCTGTGTAATTTTGAACTGCTGTTTACTTTTTTTTTTTTTTAACTTCTGTTGCACTTTCTGGCTAGCTGCCAGGTTGTAAGCTCCTTGAAGACAAGGTTGCATGTTGTAGATTCTCAGATGTTTGTGGTATTTTTTGTATTGTTGTAATTGAACTTCTTGATAGCTTTGTAAATGTTGACAAATACATTATTACATTGGCATTTTACGTTTTCAAAGTCAGTTGTGCCTGATACCTTAAACTTTGCCCCTTTTTGTCCCTGTAGCATTTGACAACTTTATTGGCTTCCTCTGATATGCAAGTGGTGCTGGCAGTCCTTAACCTCCTATATGTATTTAGCAAAAGATCAAACTACATCACACGTCTTGGATCAGACAAGAGGACCCCACTGCTAACCCGGCTGCAGCATCTGGCAGAGGTGAGTCTTGGGTGAAGAGTGGAAGGGCACAAAAACTGAAGCATATGGTTCTTTTCAAAAGGCATTTCTTACAGTGTCAAAATGGATTCCTAAGTTTAGTCTGTTGGCCTAATTGAGTAGAACTATTGGCCCACTTAAAAACCCCCAAGTATTCTATTAAGTAATTTTGAAGGATTTCATGAATCTCTGCTCACAAAGCAGAATCTCTCTTTGTTCAAAAATGGCAACTTCTCTACTAGAAAGTAAGTTCAAAATTAGATACTGTGTAAAAGGAAAGTATGATACAAATTTAAAAATCTGAATTTGAGTCCTGGCCCTGCTCATTAGTTCTGATAGCAGTTCTCTCATCTGAGAATTTAGTATATCTACTTAAGAGTTGTTTTAGAATAAAATAAAACATAGGATACTCAGTGCTGTGGTCAGTAATTAGTTTGTGATGATAGTGATCATAATTGAAGGCAAATGCTCTCATAAAAAAGTTCAGCTCTACCAAACTATTGTCCAGTGTTCCCAGAGGCAATTTGATAATAAATACTCAGGTTCAATAGGTAGCCACTGCTGGAAAGCTTTCTTGTGGCTTTTTCAAAACTAATTTAATGGTTACCTCACAACTCAAGTTCCAGGCTATTTTTAGGTGCCGTGATTACTTTAAAATCATTTTTGTATGATTATAAATGTAACATGTATTGCAAAAATTCTAGAGTATGCAGGAAAATATAGAGAAAATATCAGTTACCTGTAATTCATCCTGATGAGGCCTACTTTAAAATTTGAGCTGTTTTTTTTCATTTGTGAATATATGTATACATGCATGTGACCCGTTTTCTTAAGATACTGTAAACATTTCCTCATTTTATTAAAAAACATAAAGAGGTTCAACATTGGATTCCCTGGTCACAGTTAAAAGGAAAAAGAAACCATATCTCAGTAAATGTTTCCAAAGCATTTGATAAAATTTAGCACATTAGTGAAACACTAATACAAACTTTAATAAAGCTAGAGTTTATCTATGAGAAGTAGAGTTATTTACCAGGGTCACAATGGGGAAGATGAGGTATTTCCATTGAATTCGAAAGTCATACAAAAATGTCAAGTATTACTTCTGTCATTTAAATTTGTAGTAGAGGCCCTAATCAATACAAGAGAAAAGAAAGAAATGAAGAATACATATTAAAAGAGAAAATTTGTTGTTATTTGTAGGTGATGGGGTGAGTCTCTTGGTTTCCTAGGGAGGCAATATAAAATTATTAGAACTAATAAAAGTACAGCGTGGTAGCCAAGTAAAAGATAAATATACAGAAAGATTTAGCTCCTCCATGCATTAGTAGTTATCAGTTAGAACGTGATTGGTAAAAAGACTCCATTCATAATACGAACAAGTATGGTGTCTATAAAATAAGCCATATTGGGTATAACTGTAAATTTAATAAAGAGAAGAATAATGTAGGAGGTTATCATTGTGATATAGTGGTGGGGATAGGATTCTTAAAAATCCCCATAGCATAAACCTAAAGGTAAAAATTTGAATTTTATGATAAAAAAAATTAAGATTTCCTTTTCAGCAGAAAACACCATACCTCATGACTACTCCTTAGGCCGTTACACTGGATTAAAAATCAATATATTGGTTCCTTTATTGAGAAAATTTTCAGTTGTACTAATAGTATAGTTACTGATATAGTCAAATAACATTCTGGTGCAAACTCATTTTGTCATGGACCACTGACACTTTAAAACAGTTGGTGGAATAGCAGCTGGTCTGTGAACAAAATTAAGCAGCTATTGCCAAAAACAAAAGTTAACAGATCTGTGATAGATTGAGAGATATTTAGCAATGTTTTAAACTGGAAAGGAACTACTCCAAATCAACAAGGATAAATAAAGGAGATGGACAGGCAATTTATAGAAAAGGAAATTCAGCACATAAGTAGATGCCCAAACTCTGATAATTAGAGAAATAAAAATAAAATATAACTTTAGCTTTGTAAGCATCAGATTTGCAGAAATTAGAAAACTGTATAATGGTAAGTGTTGGTAGGTATGTGAGGCTGTAAGAACCTTCATGCGTTGCTAATAGGAGAATTGAGTAATTCTCCTGAGTATACATCCCAAAGATGATATCACATCACTCCGTAAATGTGATGTCAGAATATTGCATCATCATTTGTGGTAGTGAGGAGTTGGACAGAACCTTGGTATCCATCATTAATGGATATTTGAGCAAGTAGAATGTGGCACTTGCACGCTATGGAGCATGTAGCAATTAGAAGCAGTCGACCAAATAATACAACATTGATAGCTTTTAAACATAGTACTGAGTGAATAAAAAAGTAAAAGCAGTAATTTCTGTTGCTCATTACCATTTCTGTGCACCCAAAGCAACATATAATTTTAAGAAAACAAAAATTAAAGGATAGATATCAAAACTAAGTGTTGCCTTTGGCAAGGAGAAGAGAATCTGGGCAATAATGGGACAGATGGATATATAAACATGTATATAGTAGTCCCCCCGTATCTCTGGTTTCAGTTACCTATGGTACAATAATATGTTTTGAGAAAGGCCACATCCACGTAACCTTTTATTAAGTATATTTGCATAATCCATTTTATTGTAATCTTTTAATGTGCCTAATTTATGTATTAAACTTTATCATAGGTATGTATATGTAGGAAAAAACATAGTGTATAGATAGGGTTCAGTACTACCCAAGGTTTTAGGCATGCACTGGGGGTCTTGGAACGTATTCCCCTCAGGTAAAGGGGGATTCCTGTAAGGGAAAATGTCTAACTAGCAATATTTAAGATTTATTGGAACAAGACTAAACCTTTATTTACAAATTTAAAAGATGGTCTGAATAGAGACAGATAACATTTTCTGCATGGGAAGACTGAAAATACATAGTAGAAGGCCTCTTGGATGAAATTAGGACCACTAAATAGTTGCCAGGTTAATTATTTTTAAAATCTTGTTAAAGCAGGAAATGTTTAAAAAGTGATTGATACATACCATTTTTTATAAACTAAACCAAAAATGTCAGTTCCCTTTCTTGTCTATTTTATGTAGGGTCAAGGACTTGACTTTGAGTAAGAAATAGTCTGTTATCTTACATAAACTACAGCTGTAATCTGTGATTTCTTTATATTGGAGTGACAATGTCAAGAAACTTACAAAGGAACCCAAACACAGAATTCTAGATTTTTTAATACTTCTGAATCTCCTCTCTTTAACCTGGCAATATTTTTTTTTATTATCTAAGAAAACACTGATGATGAATCAGGGTCATTTGCTATATCAGATAATAAAATATTATAAAGCCATAGTGATTTTATTTTAAAGCCAAGTTTTTACTTGGCTTTTATCATGAAGCCAAGTAGTTTTGTAATTGGCACAGGAATAGATAGTACATCCGCAGAATGAAATAGTAAGTAAGCTCTCATGTTGCTTGTGATCAAAACAGTGGGATAATAGGCTCTTTGAAGCAAAAATGTGTTTAGATTCTTCACACTATTCACATAAATCCCAGAAACATTTAGACGTAAGTACAGGCAACATGACGTCTTTGATAAAAAAAGATTTCCTAAGAAAGTCAAGAGACCTGGAAATCATGTTAAAAATACTGACAGATTTGATTATGTGATAATTTAAAACTTCTGTATGATAAGATAGCTATACAATAAGGTAGTTGTACAACAAAGGAACAATATTCACAATATGTAAACAGCTCCTACAAGACAATAAAAATGGAAGTAACTCAGGAAAGTGTGCAAAAGCATATGAACAGACAATTCATAGAGGTATATGCAATATTTCTTTTAAATTGGCCAATAAAACATGAAAAGATTATACTAGTAATAGTCAGGGAGAGTGTACATTATTACAGTGATATCATGTTTAACCATTAGATTGACAATAATACAGTATATACAAATAATGGTGATACATGAATACCCTTTGGTAAGGTTTTTTGGCAACAACTTTCATTTTAAAATGTGTGTGTTTTATTTCACCCAACAGTTTTATTTTAAGGAAATTATGTTATAAATGTATTCAAATGTGCACAAAGTATATACATAAGGATTCTCATTGCATCATTGTTTGAAACATCCTGTTTAACATGGCATAAGCTTATGACAAAAGGTCCCCTAGGTGAAAAGATCTCTAAGCATAAAAAACTGGTTTAAGATCCCCATTTGTGGTTTTTCAAAAGTCCAAAAGTAAAACTATATAGTCCAGTAAGTTACATACCTAATTGTAAACTTAGAAAAAGGGAATTGAATTTGGGGACAAGATGAAGGGTGAGTTCCACCTTTTAAATTCACTACTTTGAATATTTTCTAGGTATAATGTGTTATATATTATTTTTGTAATTAAATATGAGACTTGGTAATGGCTCTTTGCAAATGTATTTTAGTGACTGTAATACTCTGTTGTTTATGTACTGTATTTTAATTGTTACCTGATTTCATACCTATTATACATAATCCTCTTAACACTGTGAGAGGAGGAATTCTTATTCACATTTTACAGATGAGAAGCGTGAGAGGTTTAGTAAGGTGACATGATTTGCTTATAACGCCCATAAGTAGGAATTGGTGGAACTGTAAACTTGAAACCTGATTGATTTGCTTATTCAGGCCATGTCCTTTCCAAGGGCTGTACCATATGCAATGGTTTTAAGATTTCAGAACAAGCATTACATTTAGGATTGGAAGAAAAGCAGTTAATTTGGTACTTTGGTAGGTAGTACAAGGTACAGTTAGTTTAGCACTTTGTATAGAGCCACAGTAGCACCCATAAGTCTTCACATCTTGTCACCCTACTTTTAGGCTGATATCACACACAGATATTTCATACTTTAATTAAATTAAATGTTCTGACAATTTAGAAAGTAAAAGGTAGAATGCAGACTGTACTTTTAAATGGCACACATATGCAAAGTATAGGGGTTTTTTTGTTGTTTGGGTAGTTCAGATCAAGTTCTTTTCTTCCCTTTTGTAGACCAGTTTACCACCAGAAAAGATTGCTTAAATGATCATTTATTTTGTTCCTTTGCATTTTGGACTTTACCTTAGACCAGCATGCTGCTTTTTGTTCTGAATTGGGCTAACAGAGACTGTAGATTGAAGGTTGATTTCTAGTCCTGGACAATTTGGAATCTGGATGGATGCAGTGAATTGATGCTTTGCTATGCTGTTAAAATAAAAGATTCTTACAGGTTTTTGAGGTTTAGCGATAATATGCTGGGTGTGTAATAATAGTAGCTGCCATTACTAATACCCCTCATTAAAATTTAAAAACTTTTCATATTTCTCTAAAATGTAAAATTTCTCTAAAAATGTAACTTGTTGGTATGGGCTTTGTTCCCCTACTTTTTCCTTTTCATGTGTAACTCTAGTTCTTACAACAGTGATCTTCATAAAAATCTTGGTTCATGTGTCTTCAGTTTTTTCAGGCAGGTTTCTGTACAACACACATAGACATTAACTTGCATGTGGTTAAGAATCTGGATTTAGAAATCAGACCTACTTCTGCCACTGAATCAAATGAACCTCACTTTCTATATCTGTAAATTGGGGGTTATGATATCTACTTCATAGTTTTTAGGATTAAATTAAATGAGGTCATAAATAAAGCTCTTACAGTTAATGCCAATCATATTG
Source organism: Cheirogaleus medius (assembly GCA_008086735.1). Taxonomy (NCBI): domain Eukaryota; kingdom Metazoa; phylum Chordata; class Mammalia; order Primates; family Cheirogaleidae; genus Cheirogaleus; species Cheirogaleus medius. The sequence continues at coordinate 3,037,340 of VBSM01003162.1, forward strand.
GAAATAATAAATGGAAGCTGTTATTGATAGATGGTTATCAGCACATAAACTACATGCTATTCTTTTATATTTGCTTTCTTTAAAACTTTATACACAAATTTTATAGATGCTTGCATATTGTCATATGATTCAGTAGTCTTTTCCCTCTTGGCTCATCTCCCCACAACCTAAAATGTATCTTTCTATATATATATTCTTCATATTTTATTGATATGTTGAGAGTACCTCTGTCACTGAATAACAAATGCAGGATATTTTGCATTCTGATTTTCTTATTGAATACCTTGTTTAAAAGTCACTTTCAAGTCACCTATATAGCCAACAGTCCCCAACCTTTTTGTCACCAGGGACTGGTTTTATGGAAGACAATTTTTCCACAGACTGGGAATGGGGGGGTGAGGGGTGCAGAACGCAGGTGGTGATGTGCAGCCCATTTCCTAACAGGCCATGGACTGTGGCCTTGGAGGTTGGGGACCACAGTGTATAGCTATAAGTAATTCTTTTCATGGCTATGTAATATTCCACAGTTCAAATGTACCATAATTTAACTATTTCCCTGTTGATGCGTATTCATTTTTTTTCCTATTATAAATGATGCTACATTAAGCAACCTTGTATATATGCTTTTAGTTACTGACACTTTTAATATGATATGATAGAGATATAAGATGCTGTATGATACGGTCTCAGAAATCTCAATGTTACTTTAATTGGCACTTTTCTGGTTAGTAATGAGTTTGAGCTTTTATTTTTAATGTTTGGCCATTAGGATTTGTTCTTGGGAACAGTCTTGTCCATATCATAAAAGTATTTTTTCCTTAATCTTTATATATATTGTCTTTGTTTATTGTTTTAATGACTCAGTTAATCCAGTGATGTGGGCTAATTGTGAATGTGAACAGTGATTAATGAATTACAAATTTAGGGAAAATTCTCCAGAAAGAATCTCAAAGAGCCTCAGTCCCTTTCCCTGATGTCTGAATATTTACTCTTTAACAAATCCCATCTAGTGAGGTGGTGGTGTATATGCCTCTGTGGCATGATTAATATAGTTATTTACTGGGTGTCTACTTAAATACCAAGTTCATATGATAACACTACTAGGTAGATGAATGCAATGAGGCACAGAAGTTATATATATTATTTTTGGACAAAGCCAGTGGGTTCTTACCCTCTGTTAAAGTGTGAATTATAATATCTTCTGTTCTTGTCTTAGACATTTAGAATTGCTTGGGTGTGATTCTTATTCTATACCTGGGCATCAGCCTGTGAACTGGCTCCCAAATCCTTACCCATATCTTCCAGTTGATACCATTCAAGAAATATATGGCCAGCCCTGTTCTGGATGTAGCGTAAAACGTGTTCTTTTCTTTAACCAGCTCACTTAGTAGTTGAGAAAGCAGGATATAAATGCATAATAATAAAAAGGGCAAAAAACTAGTGTTATTCTGAATAGTACTGACTATTAAGTACCCACGAATCTCAAATATTCCATAGATTTATCTTGGTGGCAACACAAACTTGTCTTCCTGATAAAAATGCGTGCTCAGTATTTTTAAAATGTAGACGAGATAGGGCATTTTCAGGGTGGTGTGGCCATAGACAAGTATTTTTAAGAATGTAGAAATGTACAGGACAAAATTTATCATAATCACATATCTACTTTTATAATTTTGGTACATTTTCTTAGTCTTTATACATATTTTTTTACATAGTTCAGCTCATGGTATATATAATTTTATATTCTTCATTTACTTACAATATTAGCAACAGCATTTTCCCATATTAAGTTTACGTAATTTTATAAGAAGTGTTTATATTTAATATAACAGTACTATCTCATGAATGTAACAGCATTACAGACTTCCATGAATCAAGTTTGAGTTGGCATGGTTTTTTACAGATCCCAGCTTACAAAAACTTTCTAATTTAGAAGTGCTTGGTTTTTATTAGATTACAAAAGATGGCAAGAAGGACTTTGTGGTGATAATAATAGAAGTTATCTAAAACAGTTAGTTGCAGAAGCAAAAGAGTCAAAAGGAAAATAATTGTGTAGATGTGTAGCCTTTCAAGCTCACTTTGCCTTGCAAACTCAGATCTTTGATTTAACTTACCTATCTCTTCTATGTAGCATCAAGCCTTTATAACCTGATGCTAATGATTTTCAGCAAATTCAGTGTTGTCTTCACTAGAAGTCCTGTGAACATCCAAGAAAATATTAGAAGTATAATGAGGAAGTACTTACTCTGTTAGGTGTTAAACCATTTTATAATGCTATAATAATTTAAAGTATGGTGATAAGAGTGGAATTGACCATTCGATAGGTTCTAGAAGTAGATCCAATATGTTAAAGATGGCATTTCAGATTAACAGGAAAAGGATGGGTTATTCAATAAAGTGGTATTTTAACAGCTAGCTTACTATTCATGGGGCAATTACGGTAGATTCTACTCATGAGAGTAAAATTAAGATGTGTTAAAAAGTTGTAAGTTAAAAACATGAAGCTATAAAGGCAATGAAAGTAAGTATAACTGCATGGTTTTATGTTGTTTGGAGTGGCAAATCCTTTTTAGGAATGAGACTAATACCATGGAAGAAGATACCGATTCTATGATGATATGAATTTATACCTTCTGTATGTGAATATTTTAAATACTATCAAATTATGCCATCTGTGGTTATTTCTATTTAACGGTTTTCATCTTATCTGGGTAATTTCTAGTATTTTTCTATTGTAAATAATGCCACAGTGGATATCTTTAATGCATCAATATTTGGGCCATATTTAGCAGCAGATGCTTTTTATTAAGTTTTTAATGAATGTTGAACCTTGTACTTTACACATTCCTGTGTCTCATTTAATTCTCAGAATAATGCTACGGGCATCATTTTCTTAGTTTTATACACAGGCCCAATTTTGAGTTGTAAAGGTCAGAGAAATTCAATAACTTGTTTCTGATGTCATTGAAGATAAACATTATAGTCCCCTGTCTTAAATCTTTCCCTTTTCACTGGCTCCTCCTATCTGTATATTTTAAGAGAAAGCAAGACCATGCATCTTTTTTTCCTTGGTCACTCTAGCTAAAGATTTATCTATTTTTGTTGGATTTTTTTCAAAGAACCAACTTTTTCTTTAGTTGATTCTCTCATTTTTTTGTTTTTTATTTCATTTATCTCTGCTCTGATCTTTACTTTTTTTTCAGTTCTGCTTGCTTTGAATTTTGTTGGCTGTTTTTCTAGTTCCTTAAGGCAAAAGGTTAGATTACTGAATTGAGATCTTTCATTTTTAATGTAGATGTTTAAATTTATGGGATACACTGAAGGCAGAAGGCCTCCTAAACACTGCTTTGTTAAGCGTATCCCATAAGTTTTGGTATGTTGTGTTTTGTTTTCATTTACCTCAAGAAATCTTCTGATTGCCTTTGTGATTTCTTCTTTGACCCATCATTAATCGATAAGAGTGTACTGTTTAATTACCATGTATTTGTGAATTTTCCAGATTTCTTTCTGTTTCAAGTTTCTGGTTTCTTTCTATCATTGTTAGAGAAGATACTTTGTATGATCTCATTCTTTTTAAATGTATTGAGGTTTGTTTTATGGCCTAACATATGGTCTATTTTGGGGAATGTTCGCCTATCTTGAGAAGAATGTTTGTATTCTCCTTTTGTTAGATTCTGTGTATGTTTTTTATATCTAGCCGATTTAATGTTCAAGTCTTCTATTTCCTTTTTTGTCTTTTATCTAGTTATTAGTGTCTGGCCTGGGGATCACAACTAACATCTTAATTTATAAAATGTTCAAATTAATACCAACTTAGTTTTAATATAATAGTAAACAAATAATTTGTTCCTGTATAGAATACCCTTTACTTTGTGGTGTTGTTGTCATCACAAATTATATCTTTATACATTGTAGTGCCCATCAACATATATTTAGAATTAGTTTTATATAATTGTTTTATAAAATACATAGAAAAAAAAGAAGAGTTACAAACCAAAAAATACATTAATACTGACTTTCATATTTACCTGTATAGTTACCTTGCTGATGTTCTTTCTTTGTGTGGATTCAAGTTACTGTCTTGTGCCCTTTTGTTTCAGCCTGAAGGACTCCCTTTAGCATTTCTTACTAATATAAGCAAATCTACTAGTGGTGAATTCTCTCAGCTTTTGTTTGTCAAAGAATGTCTTAATTTCTCCTTTTTTTTTTTTTAAAGGAAATTTGTGTAAGAAATAGAATTCTTGGTTGACAGTTCTTTTAGTGCTTTGAATAGTTCATCCCACTACATTCTGGCCTTCATTGTTTCTAATGAAAATCAGCTATTGATCCTATTGAGAATATTTTGTACGCGACAAGTCACTTGTATTGCTGCTTTCAAGATTCTCTCTTTGTCTCTGGCCTCTGACAGTTCGATTATAATGTATCTTGGTATGGCTCTCTTTAAGTTTGTCCTACTTAGAGTTTGTTGAGCTTGTTGAATTTGTAGATACATATCTTTCTTCAAACTTGGAGGTTTTTCAGCCATATTTCTTTGAATAATCTCTCTGCCCCTTTTTCTTTGTTTCCTGCCCTGTGGAACTCATATTATGCATACATGTATGTGCACTTGATGGTATCTCACTGATCTCTTAGACTTTTTCTACTCTTCATACTATGAATCCTAGTTGACCTATTTTCAGGTTCACTGATTTTTCTCCTGCTTGTTCCTATCTGCTGTTGAACCTCATGAATTTTTCATTTCTGTTATTATGCTGTGAAGCATTTCTTTTTGCTTCATTTTTTCATAAATTCTATCTCTGTTAATATTCTTTGAGACATAATTCTCATGGTTTCCTTTAGTTCTTTGTACTTGATTTCTTTTGGCACTTTGAACATAATTCAAATAGTTCGTTTAAAGTCTTTGTCTAGTAAGTCCAATGTCAGGGCTTCCTTCTGGACAGTTTCTGTTAATTTTTTTTTCCTGTGTATGGGTCATAGTTTTTTGCTTTTCTGTGCATGCTGTGTAATTTTTTGGCGAAAACTGGACATTTTGAATGTTATAATGTGGCATCTTTGGAAATGAGAAACTCGCTGGTCTTTGTAGATGTACACTGTGTGTATGTTGGGCACATCTTCAGTACTCAGACAGGAAGTTTACAACTCTACACTATCTTTTACTTCTTCCTTGTATGGAGCCTGAAGATCAGTCAGAGGTGGGAGCTTGGGACCTTCTCAGGTCTTTTCCAGGGATGTGTCAGCCAGCCTTGGGCATTCATGTGGCCTTTTAGGTTCCCAGGAATATGTGGAGTTTTTCAAAGCCCCTATTCCCCAAAGCATCTCACACATAGCCTTACCCTCTTATTCTACTCTTCACAGTTTGTCTGTTGTTTGCCCAACTGTATTCCTTGCCCCGGGAGGCAGAGACTAATGCATTTGCCATTGAATGTTTTCAACAAGTGCCTTCCCTTCCTTCACCCCTGAGAGAGTTCCAAATTAGGCAAAATAGTGGCAAGCCCTTTGAGCTGGTCCTTTAGGGAGTCCATCAGACAAGCCAAAACAGACAACCACAATTCTTTGAGAATAAGGTCCATTCTGCTTACTCCAGAATGTGGGCTGCTTCCTCAAGGCCATTGCTGAGCTAGGAATTGTGGGATAGGGTCATGGTAAGTTAAATACCACACAGCTCTTTCACTGAGATTCAGCTGTTTTTGTTTTGTTTTTGTTTTCTCCATTAAGCATTTGCCTGGTTGCTTTAAACTTTTGATTAGTTTCCAGAGTTACGATAAAGTTGATTCTGACAGTTTTTTCTAGTTTATTCACTGCGTGAAGGGATGGGCTTTTGGGGTTCCCTGTTCTGCTGTTTTTGTTGACATCACCCGCAGTATTGGACAGTCCAGTTTTAACCAGCTGGAAGTGGGGGGTATATATATATCTGTTTCTAAGTAGCCTTTCTCACTTAGGTTTCCACTGGAGAAGTAAGCCCTGATGCCATAAGGCTGCAGTCCCCAACCCCCAGGCAGTGGTCCATTATTGGTCCGTGGCCTGTTAGAAATTGGGCTGTGCATCGCTGCCTGAGCTCTGCATCCCACCCCCCATGACCACCCCCCCAATCTCTAGTCCGTGGAAGAATAATCTTCCATGAAACCAGTCCCTGGTGCCAAAAAGGTTGGCAACTGCTGCCCTAAGGTATCCATTATATGTAACAAAATGACTACTTCTATGCTTTTAGATGGTACTAGTTCTGTGTCATTCTTTGGAGAATTAATAAAGTAATCACTAACCATTTTCTGTGTTCTGTGCTTTATATATGATACCTGTGTTGAGAAAGGCTACCAGTAGGTCAAGTGTAGTCTGGGAAAGCTTATTTCTCAAAGAGTAGGCAGATGGTGTTTTTGTTTTGATTTTTTCAGGTTTAGACTTCTTTGTGAGGTGGTAACATGATAATAGCATTTCACAAAGTGGAGACACTTAGATGTAGACAGAGCCATGTTAGGCCATGGTGATAGCCTAGATCTTAGGTGATTGGGACCCATACTGAGTTGGTGGGAATAAAATGGAGATGTGAATTTAGGTGGCATTTGTGCTTGCACCATGGGTTTGGAATTAAGAGAAGAGTAGTTAGTTAACATTCATAATTATAGCTGGGATGACTTGGAAATTTTTATACTTAAAAATATAATGCTCTTAATGCTAAAATGATACTGCAAAGGCTGTGGAAGATGCAGGTTGGTTAGTAAGCAAGTTACAATGGATGGAGGTTTGGATCTGGAAGCCAGTTGAGCTATTCTCCCTATTGCATCAGGGGCTTGTTGGTGAATTTTTAGACTGTGGCGGCAAAGTATGGTAATAAATAGATAAGGCACAATCTTCTGCTTTGTAACTCAGCTCATGTCAAAAAGAGGAAGTAGAAAGCATGTGATTGCATATGCACCCTAATGAGGAAGGCAGAGTGTCAAGCAAGACCTTCTGGGACATGACTGATTTATCAGCAAGCATGACTGCAGGGATATGGAATGCAATGGCTGACAGTTGCTGCTTGTGTTCTTCCTAGGAGCATCCTCATAGAAAGTGAAATTGATCTCATTGAAGAAATCATCTTTTTTTTAAATTTTTTTGAAAGATCTGTATTTCACAAAGTATATAGATCAAATTAAAAGGCAAATAAATGGAAAAATATGACAGAAAGGGGGATAAATTCAGTACATGGTCTCCCAAAAATCAATAAAATACAAAGATTTATTAATAAATGGGACAGAGAAATGAAAAGTGTCACAAAATAATTATAAATGGCTAACACTTTAAAAAATTCATTCTTCTTAATTACAAAAACAATGTATTAACTATTTCTTTTTCTTTTCTTTTCTTTTTTTTT
>VBSM01003162.1:3044790-3097893 GCA_008086735.1 Cheirogaleus medius
AGGATATTATGGGAGTACAAACATTTTGGTTACATGAAATGCATTTGCCTCACTGAAGCCAGGGCTACAAGTGTGTCCTTCCCCCATACAGTGTACCCCATGAAGAAACCACCTTTATGCAGACCCTCTTGGCCTTGAGTCTTAACTTCTTGCTCCCACTTCTTGTTTGGCCTTCACATTGGATGTCGTCTCAACACTATGCTCCAAGAAGCCACACTCTTAAATATTTTATATACAAGGCACTGTAAGTACTTTCTTAAAACTGTTTTTTTTCTTTTTCAAGAGCTGGGGTGGAAAGGAGAATGGCTTTGGACTTGCAGAGTGTTGCAGAGACTTGCATATGATGGTAAGTAACTCTTTGGGATATAGGGGTCTTTTGGCAGAGACACGGTATCTTTCTGAGCCTTACTTTACAATGAACATACGGTATATGAAGTTACCACTTGACATCAGGACCTTTGGGAAACCTGAGATCAGTTGAACCATAGCAGACCTTAGGAAGCAGTCTAGCATTGCTTGGGCCCTCAGTATGCTGGTGGTAGATAAAAGAATCACAGAGACACAGTATATGTTCGTACCCAGTTCTTGAGTAGGGAGCTATGTTTGTTGAATTGGTTGGAAAGTGATTTTAAAAATCCCAGAAAGTGCTTGCATTCTCACACTGGAGCTGTCAGAATTCTGGACAGTGTGGCATGTTTTAGGAATGGCTACTTGGAGAGCAATTCTGTTAGGATTATTGACAACTTACAATGTTCTACCATGTTTCCCCGAAAATAAGACCTACCCATAAAATAAGCCCTAGCAGGATTTCTAAGCATTTGCGCAATATAAGCCCTACCCTGAAAATAAGACCTAGTGATGGGTGTGGCTATGCAGTGTATCTGCACAACCCATGCATTTCGTCGCGGAGCGGTAAAGAAGACGAGCAGCCCTTCTCATCTGCCCCATCGTGACAGCTACTATCCCAGAGATGACCTGAAAGGTACAGGCAGCCCCACCAACAAGGTCGGCTCCCCCTGTCAGGTCCCATCCATCCTGTGCGTGCTGCAAGCTGAGGCTTTGAGGGGAAAATAACACATCCCCTGAAAATAAGCCCTAGGGTGTCTTCTTGAGGAAAAATAAATATAAGACCTTATCTTATTTTCAGGGAAACACGGTATGTGCTTTCCACATTTATCTCTCTGCCTTTCACCCATGCTTAAGTTGTAAGTTCAGGCCATCCTCCCTTCTACTTTGATATGTTGCTGTGGAACCACAAAGTACAATTGAATTTTTTATAACAATTCTGTGACTGGAAGCAACTATACTTTACAACAGATACACAGTTTGTCTTGTTAGTTTGTCATGTTTAGCACAAATGGCTGCAGTGAAATTTAATGAATTTATGTTAGCAAGCCTTTTTTTTCCTCCAGGAGAATGACTATTTTTCTTGTGATAGAAAACCACAAATTAGAGCAAGTTACTTTCCCACCTTAGCTTTCTTTAGTGAGTATTTATGAAGCTAGCATGTAATATGGGGAGTGTTGTCTGTTTAATAATCAACCAACATAAATCTTCAAGGATATTAAGAGTTTAGAATTCTAATTATCAGGATATAATTTTACATCTTATATTTAATTGGCGAATTCTGAGCCTCCTTAGGCATGTCAAGTTTGTTCTTTGCCCCTTGAGCAAAACAGTGTAATGTATTGGACTAGGGTTGTATGATGTCTGTTACCTATTTTGGTCCCAGCCTATGTGAAGATGTCACGCATTCTTTTCTTTATTGAGATCTGGCATGCCATGAAACATTGAAAATATGATGTGTACTTTAAAAGAAAGTAATACATATACATGTTAAAAAAACTTAAGAGTATTGAGAGGTATGCAATAACTTTCTATCCCCAGAGACAACCACTACTAGTGGTGTCTTTCAAGGAGACATTTCAATGGCCATGCCATTGTTGTAATCTTATTTTGTTTGTCATGGTGCTTTTCTTGGAGTTAAAGAGAATGTATTGTCAGGGTCTGGTTTATAAATAAGATGCAGAAGTTTTTAGAGCTCTGGCTCCATCGTCCTGATTCTGTTTGAACAGGTCTCATCCCATCTGAGCCTTGCTCTAAGACAAGGAGTTAAAGGCACGCTGCTCATTATGTTGTCACAATGAGTTGGACAAGTGGCTAGGACTTTGAGGGAAGCATTGGGAATTCATGTTATATGCCATCTCTATAATCAGTTGAAGCTCACTGTCTGATTATTTGATGTGCTTTATACACAGAAATATCCACCCAGTGCAACTACACTACACTTTGAATTCTATGCAGACCCTGGGGCCGAGGTCAAAATCGAGAAAAGGGTGAGTCTCATTCAGACTTTTTCTGATAACTGGGGTTGACTTTTCTAGAATTCCTCAATTAAATGAAGGAATGGTTTGAGCTACATTTGCTGCCCTCTCAAGCTAAATATACCTAGCAACTTCTTAGGAATACACATAAATTGCTATATATGTCTAGCTCTGATAGGGTTGGGTCTTATTTATGTTGGGAGGTGCCAAAAGACAGGACTTCCTTTATGGGGCACTGCTATGACTTGTGTATTTTTCCCACAGCTTCAGTTGAGAATTCCAACATGCAGTGTAAATAGTCTGAATAGTGATGGCTCAGGTTTCTCATTAAGCCAGTCTGCAGGAAGTCTCTATATATTATTGTGTATAAGTTGCTGCTGAAATTATCTGGTTATTCCATATTCTTTGAAGAGATACTAGAATTCAGTTTGGTTTAGAAGTAGCCTAGTGACAGTCTATTATGATTATATTAAGATTGTGGGAGCCCAAGAAACTCTATAGACATTTTTTTATTTGTTTGTCTTTTAGAGATAGAGTCTCACTCTCTCGCCCAGGCTGGAATGCAGTGGCACAACCATAGAATCATTGCAGCCTCAAACTCCTGGGCTTAAGCAATTCTCCTGATTCAGCCTCCTGAGTGGTTAGGACTATAGGCATGTGCCACCAAGCCTAGCTAATTTTTTAAAACATTTTTTGTTGAGACAGGGTCTTGCTATGTTGCCCAGGTTTGTCTCAAACTCCAGGCCTCAACGATCCTCCTGCCTCAGCCTCCCATAGTGCTGCGATTACAGGCATGAGCGACAGTGCCTTGTCCCTATGACACTTTAACAATATCAACTCATGTACATAATAGAGTCAAATCCCAGAGCTAAGATGTTTTCATGTATATGTTGTACCATGTATGTCACCAAGATAACAAATGACTTTTCTTGACATGGACCGATTGATGTGTGTTGGTTTTATAGAAAGGCTGAAGATTGAGAATGTATAAAAATGGAGGCTATTTATAATATATATTCTCCATCTAAATATTTTTGCAACTTTAAAAAACAGCTGTAATTTAAATCTTTCCATTTTAATGTGCTAAAACATAAAATCTTATTCTTGAAAAAAAAATGAATTAGACTAGTGAATAAGATGCTTTTTCTTCTACCTACAATTTTAAATAATGTTAAGTAAATAATTTTTATAGATTAATATTGCCTTGAAAGTAACTCTAATGCATATTCAGAGAAAAATTGTTTTCATGGATTCATTCTTTGCTGTAAATACTGAGGCTGTGGGGATGAATTCAGTAGGTGGCTAAAAAGGGACAAAGAAGAATATGAAATGTGCGTGGCGAGGTGCATTATAGTTTGATACTACTGGTTTCAAAGAAGCTTTCTTAAGAATATTGTATATATAAAATGAATGTTTTGGAGGGCTCAGAAGTTACCTTGATTTTAAGAGCTTTCAGTTAGGGCTTTGACTTAGGATGACATCTTGGTTTTCAGGCAGCTCTTACAGCTTTATGGTGGGAGAAGCTAGGGTTTTCAGTATCTCCTAACAGCTCTCTTATCTTTTTAATTTCAGACAACTAGTAACACACTACACTATATTCACATAGAGCAACTTGACAAGGTAAGAGGAATCTTTGACTTTTGGCTGGTTTCTTAACATTCGGTTCACTTTTTGTTCCTAACTATATATTTTTTTCCTAATGTAGATATCAGAAAGCCCTTCTGAAATCATGGAATCTCTTACCAAAATGTACAGCATTCCTAAGGACAAGCAAGTATGATATATAATTAAAATATCCAACGGAATGGTTATCCAGGTAGACTAATGATACTTGCTGGGGTGGGAGACTGCATAGCAGAAAGGATGTCAGCTTTGGAGTCAGACCATGGGCAAATAGGTTAGTCTCTCTGAGCCTTAATATCCTTGCCTTTTATGAGGCCAACACTTAACACCTTTTGTACCGCTTACGAGTTTTCTCGTTTTTCTCTGTAGTTATGATGATTTAAATAACGTGGAGTTTGCCCAGAAACGTGCGGTCCCTGGCATATGTCTTAGAGATTTCTATGCGGTATGAAAGGTGTTAATAACTTCCTAGGTCTGCATGAGAGTTTGAAGAAAATGCAAACTGCCTGACTCACTATGAGTATCTAATAGGTGGTGATAGTTTTCTTAACACTTTGGATGCCAAAGGAGAAAACATTTAGTTGTGTTCTTTTTTTCCTGCTCATTTTGGTGGTGATCGAATATTTAATTTGATTAATAACCATCAGAACTCTTTCCAGATGTCCCCTATTATGTTGCCTGTCAGTATATTGACAGTTCTTGGCTTACATTGGGATGTTAAGATTCTGTGAGCCTCTTGTTTTATTACTCCCGTTTTGTCAGCTATAACCTGTGAGTGGATGGAAGCAGTTCTGTTTGATACCTTAGCAGTAGCAACAGTAAGCCATTTTACCAAGCAGCCCAACAGGTAAGAGTTAGCCCTCAGAAAGAATATTCACCTTTTCCGTTGATTTTTTTTTTTTAAATATAGGTCTTATCTTTCTACAGATGCTGTTATTTACACATATACGGCTGGCTCATGGCTTTTCTAATCATAGGAAGCGATTACAAGCTGTTCAGGCCAGACTGCATGCAATATCTATATTAGGTAAGAGAACACTGTAATTAACAGGCCCTAATTAGGCAGTTTGGACTTGATTTCCTTTGAATGTTATCCATTTTTGTTGCTGTGAGGCTAGTTGTAGTTACCTAGGTAGCAACATGGATTATAAAATTGTAAGCCTTCCCAATGTTCATTATATTCATTCATCATTCTTGAGCTCTTCAATACTGGACCAGAAAGAGACTATGATGCTTATTGACATGTCACATGGGTTTAATCTCAGTTTGTTCTTTTTTTTTTTCCCAGTGAGTATGCATGTAGTCATCTCTTGCTGGCTGGCCCCTACTCTTCTTCTTGCCATTTCATCTTTCTCCTCTCCCATCCTTTCAGGGGTATAATTTTGAAATAAGTCAGAAAATATTTATTAAGTAGTCAGTATTGTGCATTTAACTTCCTTTACTGTGGGGTAATAGAATGGAAAATACATGTTTTTGGAATCAGTCCTGGGCTCTCACTCTGATTCTACAGATTATTAGCCACATGTTTATCCTCTCTGCCTCAGTTTCCTCATTTTATATTGAGAAAACACTTTATAGGCTGGTGTAGGAATTAAATGAAAACCTAGAAGGCAGTGCAGCACAGGCTAGGCACAGAGAAGGTATGAAATAGTAACTGCTGCTATTATTACCAACTTTCATTTTTACTACTTGTTTGTTTGCTCTTTTAAACTGTGAGTTCCTTGCTGTGACATTCCTGCTCTTAAATTTGTACTCATCATACCTAGCATAACTTCTGGTATGTTAGTGGGTGCTCAGGAAATGTTTGTTGGAAATTAAATGAATGTGCTCAAATTCCGTTAGTTTACGCTTCAGGGGACTATGTCTGATAACTCAGTGTCAAATTCATTGAAAGTTGATTACATGCACTCTCAAGTTTTACTACAGCGTCACACAAATTTCTGACTTAGTCTGCGATAGTCCATAGATTCTGTTTTTTACAGCTTATGAAAGTGTTTGCAGTGGAAACAGAAGCATAAGAAGAGGCTAACGTGGAAGTCTGTGTCCCAGGCATAGTGGAGTTATATCGAGTTATGATATGAAAAATTAAATCTTCATTCTCTTCCTCTACTTTAATCCCCCAAAATCCTTGCTCAAGACTACGAATACCTTTATTAGGGGAATCTTTCAATTCATTGGCTTTTTAGAGTTTATCATTATATTTGATGCAGTCCTCTAGAATTCAGTGATTCTGCCCTCCAGTGCTGGTTGGCAAGGGAATCCTTCCCCAGAATCTGTAGGTACTAAAAGGTTTGTCACTGGGCAGTGGCTTGACCACCGCCTTCTTGCCTAAAGTGTTTGTTTCTCCTTTTGCAGTGTATTCCAATGCCTTGCAGGAATCAGCAAACAGTATCCTGTATAACGGGTTGATAGAGGAGTTGGTAGATGTCCTTCAGATAACAGATAAGCAGCTTATGGTAAGTATTTACAGGTTGAATCTCCCTTATTCTGAAATGTTTGAGACCAGAAGTGTTTTGGATTGGATTTCAGATTTGTTTGTTTGTTTGTTTTGGATTTTGGAATATTTGTATATACACATTGAGATATCTTGGGGATGGGACCTAATCTAAACATGAAATTGATGTACGTTTCATATATACATAGCCTGAAGGCAGTTGTATACAATATATATATTTTTGAGACAGAGTCTCGCTCTGTCACCTAGGCTAGAGCACAGTGGCATCATCATAGTTCACCGCAACCTCAAACTCCTGGGCTCAAGCCATCCTTCTGCCTCAGTTTCTTGAGTGGCTGGGACTACAGGAGCCTGGCTAATTTTTCTTTTTTTCTTTCTTTTTTTTTTTTTGTAGGGACAGGCTCTTGTTCTTGCTCAGGCTGGTCTCAAACACCTGACCTCAAGCAGTCCTACCACCTCAGCCTCCCAAAGTATTAGGATTACAGGCATGAGCCACTGTGCCCAGCTGAGTTTTATACGATATTTTTAATTATTTTGTATATTTTAACTGCATCATGTCACATGAAATCAGGTGTGGAATTTTCCACTTCTGGCATCATGTCAGCACTCAAAGTTTCAAATTTTGGAATATCGCAGATTTTCGAAATAAGGATCCTGTATTACTAGTCCCTCTGTATATAATACTCATACCTATTTGCCTTTTGGTTTTTCCCTGAGAATGAGAAAGAACTCAGAGGGGAAACTTGGCCATTTTACTTCTCTTCCTTTTTGGGTATTAGGATGCAAAATTAATAAATGCTGGATTTTCATTGTTACACTCTCAACAGACCTCCATCTCCTCAAGCAATCACCAGTAGAGTGACTTAAATTTTAGACTTAGGGATATTAGTGACTTGAGTTTGATTCAGCCATCTACTACTTATTTGGCACGTACTGTGTTTACCTTCCCATAGGAGATTAAAGCTGCTTCTTTACGAACATTAACATCAATTGTTCACTTGGAGAGAACTCCTAAACTCAGCAGTATTATTGACTGTACTGGAACTGCCTCCTACCATGGATTTTTGCCTGTACTTGTGCGGAACTGTATCCAGGCCATGATTGGTAAGTTTTGATGGTGATTATCCTAGGTAAAGAGAGGATCCCTGCCCTTTGCTTTTCTGTCTTTAACATCCTGCCAGCTTAACACCAAATTCTGAGCTTGCTCTTTCTCTCCCTCTCCCCACCTCCCTTGTAGATCCTTCCATGGATCCATACCCTCACCAGTTTGCCACTGCTCTCTTCTCTTTTTTATACCATCTGGCCAGCTATGACGCTGGTGGCGAAGCCTTGGTCTCCTGTGGAATGATGGAAGCTTTACTGAAGGTGCTGTACTTTTTTAAAAAAATACATTTGTGGGGAAATCAACTACGAGAGGGTATACAGTCGCGAGGTTGGAATGTTTCGCTGTGAGAGCAGATAACATAGGAAAACTTACACAGAAAAAGTGATACTATAATTTTTCTAGTTTGGTCTTCTAATTATCTCATTAACAGCTTTTAAGAACAGCTACTTCCATTATTAAGAATTTATTATAGTCCAGCATGATCAAGAGGCCCTGGATACTAGTCAGGACATTGCCACATGTTATCATGACCTTAGGCATGACCCTGAGGAAAATGTATGTAAAGGTACTTTGTAAATTGTGCTGTAATAGTAATAGCCTTTACTTACTTGCTGGGCACTGGTCACCAGCTTTTTTCTCCCTACATATTTTATTTAATCCTGCAAAGTAATTGATGTCCTCGTTACCTCAGAGGAGGTTGAGTCCCAGAAGTCATAGAACTATTCATTTGGCAAGCACCAAAAATCAAACCATTGTTTTCCCCTTGTACCGTGCTGCCTTCCTGACGCTCCATACTGCATATTTACAAAAGAATATACTTTTTATAATTTTATGTCTTTTCAGTTCCTTTTTATTTATTTATTTATTTTTTGCCTCTTTCTCTCCCTGATAGGTCATAAAGTTTCTTGGCGATGAGCAGGACCAGATAACATTTGTCACCAGAGCCGTCAGAGTGGTTGACCTCATCACCAATCTGGACATGGCAGCTTTTCAATCCCATAGTGGACTTTCGATCTTCATCTATAGACTTGAGGTATTATTATTATACAAGGAACACTTTGCATAGAATTTATACCCTCTGAGAGCTGATCCTAGGAACTGTCCTAATAACCCAAAAGAGCCATCTTCTCTCTCTTCTGTTTCTGCCTGAAGCATTCTAATCCCTGAAATGTGTATAGAATTTTATTATTGCTTTTCCCTTGGTTGCAGCATGAAGTAGATTTGTGCCGAAAAGAATGTCCATTTGTGATCAAGCCAAAGATCCAGAGACCCAGTACTACGCAAGAAGGAGAAGAAATGGAAACTGATATGGATGGTAAATAATAGTTATAAATTCAATATTTTTGTGCTCAAGATTTTCCTGTCATCTCACCCAAATTTTTTCACTCTTCCTTATAAATTCTAAAGTACACAACTCAGTTGAATATATATATTCAGCAACAAAAATTTTTTTCCACACAAATGATTTGCAAGTTGTTTTTCATAAGAATAATCAGAAAAGGAATATACAAGTTGTTAGGAATAGAGATGAAGGGTGAAACAGGTGGTAGAGCTGCAGTCGACCCCTACATTCACCCTATGATGGTAATCTGTTTTATTTCATCTCTTAATCCATGTTTTCTCATGTATTGATTCATTATCTTATTCCCACTAAAATGCAAGCACCAGGGGGTCAGGATACTTTCTTTTTCACTGTAGTGCCTAATACATCCTAGGTGTTTAAAATGTGCTTGGTAAAGATACGGAGACTCTAAAACAGGACCTTTAAAATTATATCTAGCTACTTTGAGACAAGAAAGGAGAGGAGAAAAGGTTGTTGAGTAAGGAACAACTTTTAAATCATAAAATCAGAAAGAAAGAAAACCAGATATTCTTAATCTTTAAGTGTACTCTTTTTTTTTTCTTTTTAAGCTTTCCCTACCTCCAATCTCTGCCTAGCATACTTCATAATAATGGTATGTGAGTGTGAGGCTATTCCCTAAAACAACTTTATTAGGATTTAAATTAATTTTGTCTTTATGACCCAGGTTGTTATATGTATCTGTTATGCTTATAATAAAAGTATTAGAATTTATAATGCTTCCCATTCTTTACTCTAAATTTGTCTGTAGGTTACGTTTCTTTTTTTTTTTTTCTGTCTTTATTTCTGAACACAGTTATTTATGCATGTTGCTGTTCCTAGTAGCCCCTTTTCCCAATTTCTATTTCTAGTCTATTGTAGGCAAGCTAGCATTTGAGTTCACAGATGAGATCCCAGAGTGCAGACCCCCACCTATAATGCTTGATTTAGTAAGTTTGCAGCTGGAGACCAGGAAATCTGCATATTTAACACAACCAATCAAGGTGATTTTGATGTACACTTAGAGAAATTTATATATTCAGTGAAAAAGCAAGTTACAAAATCAAGCGTTTGTCCCTTATGTTGTATGTTTGTATATGTTTAAAAAAGATTGGAAGAAAATATTTCAAAATGTAAACAGTGGTTTATCACTAATGGGGCTTTGATATATTTTATAAACTATAAGAAATGATTATGTATCTTATGCTCCATTAATGAGAATTATTTCATTCAAATGTATAAAGTAAAAATGAGTGCTCACCTACCCACTATAGGCACTAATTTCATGTGGTTCTTACCAGGCTTTTTAATGTGTATTCCAATACATGTTGACATAAGTATATAGTGTTTTAGAACAGGAAGATGAGACCATAAACATACTGTTCAACTTGCATTGTTCAGTGTTTCATAGACATTTTCCAGATCAGTAAATTGAATATTAATGTTTTAATGCTTTTTATATATATTATTAATTACCCTCCTGAAAAGCTCTACCTGATATCTATAGACTACCAAACAGTATATGAAATTGCATGTTTTACCCCTTTCCCCTCTCCCCCAATTTGATGGGTAAGAAATATTGAAGAACTTCTTTGTAGGATTGTTTATAATTTGCATGTCTTGAATAACTAGTGATAAAATACCTTTCTGTTTGTTTGTGGAAAACTTACATTTTCATTTTAGGGTCCAATATCCTAATTCTTCATTTTGATATCATTCATCTCACCTTAATGGAAGAAATTTTCTCAAACAAAATCTTTTCGTGATAACTTTTATTCTAATAAATTTCTTTTATCATAACTTGTACTTTAGTTGCAGATGTGACTATGGAAAGCAGTCCAGGTTCATCCATCTCCATGGAGCACCGGCTGGATGTTGAATTAAGAGCAACAGGTTCCAGTAGCAGCACTAGCATATCCTCTGGCCCTGGCCCTGGTCCTGGTCCTGGTCCTGGTCCCCGTCCTGGTGTGTACACACATAGATACTCAGTTTTTCTTAGTGACTGAATTATTAACCGCTTTGGTACCAGCATCGACTAGAGTTGTCAGCCACAGATGAACGCGAGCGTCGACTTTAGTCACCCGCCAAAAGCTTTTATTTTTATCTCTGCAGTTGCAGTGTGTACGTTCAGCTGATAAGTTACTACGAATCTGTGACCTTTTAACAAGTCCTTAGTAGGAGTTATTATAGTTATTTCCCTAAAGCTGCCTGTAAAGTAAAACAAGCTTTCAGTACTTTAAAGCTTTCCTCATCACACAAGAGCAAAACGGATTCATCATCAATGCACAGCACAAACTATCGTGCGGACTATGAGTGCCGGCTTTGGGCAAGGTTTCTTGGCCAGTGAGCACGGTACCAAAGTGGTTAAACTAATAGAGAAGAGGCCTTTAGGCAGAACTTACTTTGTATGTTGGGAGGTTACTTTCCTGTGACTGTGCATGTTACTTCTCCACTCTGGTGTTCCATGTTCTTATAGTAACATATGTTTCATAGCATTTTATAGTTTTCCAATAATTCACACACTGATTATCAAAACAACCATGTTGGAGGACAGATAATAATAATATCCAAAATGGGAACTGAGTGAGATTCAGAGAGTTGAGCCTTTTTACTTTGTAAGTTTTCTTTTTTACTTTGGGCTTTTAATTTTAGCATTGGTCTTGTGCCATCCTTGGTGATTTATTTTTCCAATTTCAATGCTCAGTTAAGTATTCTTCCCAACATTCAGGGACCTCACTTCTAATGTATGCTAATTTTGTTATAGTGTATATGGGTTTCTTAAAATTTTGTTTCATCTGCCTGCTCATTATGGTTTAACGGTGAACCCAGTATAATTCTCTTGTCTTTCTCCCTCTCCAGGAGTCCAGTGTATTCCACAACGAGCAGCACTTCTCAAATCCATGTTAAATTTCCTCAAGAAGGCCATTCAAGACCCTGCTTTCTCAGATGGCATACGGCATGGTATTTGGTTCTAGATATGTTTTTTGAAGGATGTTTGCCTCTCTGAGAGATTGGTCCTTTTCATACTTTCCCAACACCTTTTATTAAAGGCAGGCGTAGGAAAAGGCCATGCTGTTTTGAATAGCTTTTAGTTGTTTGGTGTTATTTTTCCTAGACCTGAGGGTTGTTTAGTTCTTTTCATAATGATTCCCCCCTTTTCCATCTTTTGACTCTGTGCTCACTTCCATCTTACTACCCTTCTCTAACTCTCTGTGTTCTTGTTTTGACCCACTGTTAGAAAGCTTAATGCATGGACAAAGAATAAATATTAAAATGCGAGGAGACAAGTAGGGGCCATTAGATTAGAGTCAATATAGGCTTCGTTTACCACAATGTGGTATATGTAACATATTGTTTCATTATCTCCATGTCTCCTACTACTCTCAGACTGATCATATTCTCCTTAATGTTCACTTTTCTCTTAGTGATGGATGGTTCTCTGCCTACCTCCCTGAAACACATCATCAGCAATGCAGAATACTATGGCCCATCACTATTCCTCCTAGGTAAATAGAGTTGATAGTTGGTTATAACAAGCTGGCATAACCTGGCAGAGGTCTCTCTGTATGTTTTATATCCTTGGGGATTTTATTGTCTGCATTTGTCTACTGTACAATTATGCATCTTATTGGTAATGAAATAAAAGTCAGATTTCAGTTTTAAATAAATAGACATTTCCTGAATGCCAAATATACCTTCTATAAGCAGTGCATTGTGAATCATTTGTAATAAGTAGTACTATTATACATTTGGCTTATTTGTGCTATACTTATGTTTCAAGTGTGATTTTTAAAAACATGGCTTTGTTCAGTGGTTAGTCTCTAACCTTTGGGAATCCAGTGGGAATGGTTTTCGTTCTCAGAATTGAATGTCAGATCTGCAAACTGTAGTATAGAAAATTGTTTTTCACTGTAGAAAATGCAGTTTTGGAAACTATGGGTATTTTGTAGTTATTTGCGGAAATGTCTTTGTATTTTGACATTGGATCGCTTTGAGTATTGCTATTGTTAAAACCTCATTAAGAGGCATTTATTGAGTACTGTAACATTTGGGACAATGTGATAAATACATTGGCTTCCAGAATTCTTCTAAAACTCTACAGGAATTTAGAGGGAGATGTGGACATGGGGAAAACTTCCCTGTACTAGTAGCAGGCATTGTTTTTTATAGTTTAGGGTATGAAGGGCATAGTTTTGGCTACTACAACATAGATACTTCCTTGCCCCCTTGTTGAAGCAATTTAGGGTTTTTGTATATTAATCTTGTATCCTGTGACCGGTTTGTTGATTTCTTAGGATATTCTACATAGTCTTTACTATGTGCATATTTCTTTATGATCTCTAAGCCCCCTTTTTGTCCTCTTGCACTGGCAAAGATTTCACAGTGCTGAATAAAAGTGGTAAGAATGGGCCTCTTTGCTTTTTTCCTGAACTTAGAGGGAAAAGCATTTAGTATTTTACCATTAAGTATGAGGTTAGCAGAGGATTTGTGTTGAAGATTTTTATTCCTTTTTATCAGGTTGAGGACATTTTGTTGAGTTGTAACAACTCCACCATGACATGGTTAGGATCAGGTGGCAAAATTCATGACAGTAGTTTTTTGGCATGATGGAAAAAAAGATTTGTTTCACAGGTGGGGAAGTCCCAAGGCCAGGGTCAGGGAGAATGACCCTCTTTTGGTAGAAATCTCAGAACACACAGAGAGAAAAGTTAGTACACAGGCATTTTTTAATAAAGGGAAAGTTTAAAAGAGGCAGCAAGAAGACACATGTGCTGGTGGGGTGAGAAGAGTAGGTGAGCCCTATCAGGATAATGCAGGCAGTGGGGGACACAGGCAGGAAATGAACACTAAATTAGACATTAGTGGAAGTCCAAATTCCCTCCCTATGGTCTTCCTAATTCATCCCTGACATTTGAGTTGGCATAGCAACCTCCCAGGTGTCCTGTATATAAACTTGTACTTAGAGACCAAATTTGCAGAGCCAGCCCAAAATAATTAGATTAGCAATTATTATTTTAGCTTCCTAAACGATAGTACCGGGCCTAAACCCAGGCATAAGGAGATGGCCAGAAGAGGAAATCAAGGGGAACTGAGAATCTCTTGGAGTATTTTTGTAAGATAATTGGCTATTTTGGTTTGTTTTATTTGTTGAACTATTCTGGATATCTTTTCTGTATTATTGACCCATGTGCAGGAGGAGGTCCCTTTAAGACACAGACTCCACCTTGAAATGCCAATCTCTTATCAGCTGTCATAGCAACCAGAGTGCTTCGAGGGCTTCTAAGGCCTGAGCTGTTTATGTGGTCTTCCAGGAGGTGTGGCATTGTCTGGGTAGCTTGTATGAGTTGAGTCTGCGTTACAGAATTGGAAATGCCTAAACTTGTGCTCATTACGTTGAAGATACTAATGAGGCCCAGTGCTCCCTTTTGTGGCAAGATTTAATGCAACAGTTAGACTTTGTAGTTGGATCTAAGGTGCCCTGGGTAAGAAATGTCCATAGGACGCAGGTCAGGCTGTATAGGATGTTGGAAGGTGGAGTTTCTAGTGGGCAGACATATGAGGATAAAATATTATCAATGGGGGGACATCATTGTATGTGCTATCATTTGGTGGGAGAGTGGTAAGGGCATGGAGTCCATAAGGGGCAGTTAAGGAGAAAGTACCTGGTGAGGTCATGAAATCCTGCTGTAATAATTGCAAACTGAAACCCACCACATAAAGATTCTAACTTTTCCCATCTCCAACCCCTG
Source organism: Cheirogaleus medius (assembly GCA_008086735.1). Taxonomy (NCBI): domain Eukaryota; kingdom Metazoa; phylum Chordata; class Mammalia; order Primates; family Cheirogaleidae; genus Cheirogaleus; species Cheirogaleus medius. Next base: position 3,059,387 of record VBSM01003162.1, read on the forward strand.
GCTCTTCTACACTACTTTCAGACCCACCTGTGTCCCCTTTAACTTTCCCAACTGCCCTTTCTTCTTTCTAACCTTCTGCCTTATTCCTCACATTGTCTGTTCAGGTCTGCTTATGCCTTTTCTAGCCTAGCTGATGCCAGTGCTAGGCTAGAAATAGCATTATTGACTGCTTAACCAGAGATAGTGACAGGTGGCCAATATGAATATTGAAGGACCTCCAAGGGAGCAAGACTTAGTTGTATAGTGGTAGTCTGGGCTAGAATACATATTAACATTACTACAGGTTTAGCACTTAGGTGACATTCCCTGCTACTATTATATTTATGATCTCGGGTTGAGGAAAGTAGGAAATACAGGTAGTAACTGTGGAATAATAGAGAGTGAAGTGTAGGCTGGCTGTCAAACCTAGGGGAAATCAGAACTGATGGGGCTATGGAGTTATGATGAGAGAGATGGAGGCAGGCAGTTAACATCTCCGGGGTGTCAGCACTGAGGCCGGAACTAGCAATTGTGCTAAATCATCATCTGGGATGCATTAGTATGCTGAATTTATAGGAGTCCTTGGCTGGCCCCAAAACCTTAATGCAGAATTTTATACTTTTGAGAAATCATTACAAAAGTGACTGAAGATCATCATCCCTTTGCCTACAAGAGTTATGGAGTAATTTATATGGATTGATTGAGTACCTCAAACAAGTAGAATCACGGCATGGGCAAAAAGTAGCCCAAGAAGTTTGGCATTGAGCTGGAGTAGTAGAATACCAGCCCCAAGCTATGAGCCAGGTGAGGTATCGCCAGGCCAACTAGAGCCCAAATACTCTACAGTGATATTTCGAGGCCTGTGACACATAGGCTTTGACATGCTGGAGGTGCCACTTCATTATGGGAGCCACAGGCATTGCCATCCCAGATCCTGTGATGGCCTCCCATTGAATATCTCTGTAATAAGGTGGATTCAGAACTAGCATCCTATTTAAGAATATTGATCCTGAGAACTAATTTAAGATCTTCCTTTCCTCTTTGAAGGAACCATACCATTGTAAGTGTGGGACCAGGCAGGCACTGAGTCCTCCATTTCTTACAAAGATGGACCTCCAATTAGCAAACCTTTTAAATCATCATATTAGGAAAGGACTTTGGCAGAGACTTTGCATGTAGCATACAAAATAGTCTGTGAGATGAGGATCCTCAATTTTCAGTGGGTCCCATTCTGTTATCCACTTTCAATCCAGGTGCCTCTCCACCAGGAGATCCTGAATTACACCAAGATCGAAAAGGGAGGTGTCATCAAGTGAAGGGGGTTCTATCTGGATATTATAGACTCATAGATGGAAAGTGTCCCTTTTTGTGGCTGTAAAGGGGACAAAAGGAAGCACTAGTTATGTTTTGCTGGGATGTCATGCAACTTAAAGGTTGAGAGTTCACAGTAACTAAGGCAGTAGGCAAAAGAAGGACCCACTTAGGAGAGCACTATCCGTTTTATAAGTTTAACAGAGCATAGAATAGGCATTATGTCTCTATTAGGCCTGCTATCTGTGAACAGTAAGACAAATGGAAGCTCCAAGGTGATGCCTTAAGGCCTATTCCCAGACTAAATGAGCAGTACAAATGTGTGTACCCTGATCAGAGTCAGTGTTATCAGGAAGCCCAAAGGGAACTGACATTTACTGAGTCCTACAATAATGGTGTCAGCAGTAGCATGGCAGGAAGGATAAGCCAAGAATAAGCCTGTATAACAATCAGTCATCGCAGTTTGTGCCAAGAGATTAGGGCAATGGCCCAATAAAATTGATTTGCCAGTGAGAGAAGGGGTGTTCACCTGTGGGTATGGATTCTAATTGGTGATGGTGCCAATGACAGGACAAGGTGCAAAGATCATAATTGGGAGGCTAGGGTTTGGGTGGGTTAGTGGCATGGGGATGCCATGGCATTTGGGCCCAGGGATTGTGATGACCAAAGGTCTCATTCCATTGAGCCAAGGGCAGGGGTAATATCTGAGCTTATTTGAAAAGTGTAAACGGTTGGTCAGCTGTCAACATTAAAATGTGTTTCCTCTGTGGCAGCCTTGGTATGAGCTGAGACGTGGGAGACTCTTAATTGTAATATGTGAAGTCTAAGCAAGCAGTATAATCCCAGTGTGGAAGACCTCATAGAGGATAATCCTCAATATAATTATTTTCTGCTCACTGACCAGAAAACAACAGTGAAGTCATTAGCTACCACCCACAAATCTGTAAAAATATGAACAATAGACATCACCTTTATTGAGGTATCCTCCAGTACCAAAGTGAATGCAACCAACTCTCTGGGTGGGCTGACCTTTGATTCCCATCCTTTATCAGAAATGACCTGGTTGTAGGGTGGAAAGCGAGCATGTGTTAAATAGACTCCATTGTTACAGGATTTCCTCCTCAGTAAAGGTATGTCCCTCTGCTTTTGTGTCCTACTGTGGTACTCTAAACGCTCTTGAAAACCAAGGTTACCATCAAGACAAAAGCCTAAGTCTCTGAATTCTCACTTTCACTTAGTTTGGGCCTTTGGCTATAATTTGCTTTTTGTTCTTCATATTTTAAAAGATTTTTCAAGTGTTTAGCATTTAATTTGTTTTCAGCAGAATGATGTATTAAGGTATTTTTGTGCCTTTTTATCTAAAAGGAGAAATTTTCAACATTGTCATATTTCTTGTAGTCCCTAGTGGTTATTTCTCTTATTGCTGAAGTCTTGTGTTTAATGTTAATGGTTTTTTGTTTGCTTATTTTTCATCCAGCCCAAAATGTCATGTTTTTTGCTTTTTAAAAAATTTTCTAAGTCTTGTGTTGTTTTCTCCTTCCTTTTTTTGTAATGGTTATCCTTACATTCTTCTTTGACTTTTAAACTTTAAGTTTCTTGCTCTGTCTTCTGCCAAACGGACAAAATAACACCTTCAGCCTGTCTTTGCTCTTTTCTCAACATTTTCTTTCTTTTCCTTTTTCTTTTCTTTTTTAGTAACCTTTGACTTTATCTCTCTTGGATTCATTTTCAATTTTATTGAAGTATATCCTTGGGTACTTTTTAAGGTGCTATGCTTTTCTTTCAGAATTTGGTGGATGTTTCTCCACTGTATTCTAATGTTCCATACTGTAGAATCATGTCATCAGACTAGTTCCTGTTTTTATATGAATATATTTTCCTGCTTCTGGAAATTTTTTTCTATTTCTGATTCCTTTTAACTTACATGTTCTCTCCTAGAAACTCTATTATATAAATAATAGGCCTACCATAGTTATTACCTTTCTGTCCCTTAACTCAGTTGCTTGGTTCCACCCAGAGCTGATTGCTTTGTTCATGTGTATACCCTTTATTTTTAATTCTCATTCTTGATCATCTTTTAATATTTTTGAATGATGGTATAAACTGTCCCAGTGCACAGTGGCATTGTGATATAGCACTATAGTTAGATCTCTTAATAAAATAATAGATTTAATGTCTTAATCTCTAATAGAATACTCAATTTTAGTAACTCTGTAGAATTGCATTTGTACAAATTTAAGTCAGTGGATGGGTATGTTGTCATATACCAGTAGGAACCCAATAAAGGACTTAAATTTTTCAGAAGTTTATAACTCATCTGGAATCCCAAAGCCCAATGACAACTGTTAGTCCCTGGTAATTATTATATATCTGCCATTCAACTGTCATTTCGATAAATGAGAAGGGCTTTCATTTTGAACTGAAAATCCTCTGTCTTCTTTTAGATCTTAGGCATCACTGTAAATGAGTTTGTTTTATATATTGTTTATGGATATTGTGTATGTGTGTACCCTTTTAGTCAGGTTTTTAAATCAAAGTTATCTTAGCCTTATAAAATGAGTTGGGAAACCTTAATTGTTCCTAGAAGGATTAATAACTCTCACATATAAAATTCTTGGCTTGGTGCCTCTCTGTTACTTGGGTTGTTTTACTTTAAAAATTCTTCCAGTTATTGATCTAGTCTGCTTTGCTATCACTTCTTGAGAGTTGATTTTTTATGACATTTTATTACAAAAGCATATGTTTCACTTGTTAGCATATACTTTGTAGAATAATGTTCTGTATCCAATTAAATCTTCTTTCTCACTGCTAATGTGTATTATTGCCCTTTTCTTCATTAGATTTCCCATAGGCTTATACGCTTTTTCGCTGGCATCAGAAGGCTAATTACTCATTAAAATTGTTCATGCTTTTCGCTTTCAGTTTCATTAAATTCTTTTTTCTGTTAATTATTCCTAGCTTGTTTGGTTGCCTTTTTTTTTTGAGTCAGAGTCTCACTCTGTTGCCCAGGCTAGAGTGCCGTGGCATCAGCCTAGCTCACAGCAACCTCAAACTCCTGGGCTCAAGCAATCCTCTTGCCTCAGCCTCCCGAGTAGCTGAGACTATAGGCATGCGCCACCATGCCTAGCTAATTTTTCTATATATTTTTAGTTGGCCAATTAATTTCTTTCTATTTTTAGTAGAGGCGGGGTCTCGCTCTTGCTCAGGCTGGTTTCAAACTCCTGACCTTGAGCGATCCTCCCGTCTTGGCCTCCCAGAGTGCTAGGATTACAGGCGTGAGCCACCGCGCCCGGCCTGTTTGGTTGCTTTTTAATTAATGCTGTACTATTTCCTCTTGAATAGGGTTTTTGGCGTGGTCCAAAAGCTTCAGTAGTAGTACTGCACATTTCTAAATGTTATAGTGTCAAAAACTGGTCAAGTTAATACCCAAGGATTCTTATACCACTAATGATAGTTTAAAATTGCTGAATAACCTTTTTAGAAGACAATTTATCCATTTTCATCAGTTAAGTTTGCATTCACTTTAACCCAGCAAACCCACATCTTAGGAGACTAGTTATATACATGGTAGTACATGTATTTAGCGGAAAAGAATGCAGCCATTCAAAATGAATGGGAATAGTTGGGAGATTATATGGCATGACAGCTGGGAGAAAAGAAAGCAAAATATGTTACAGTATAACCTCATTTATGCAAAAATACACCCATGAAAATCTTGAAGTGTAGTCACTAAATTCTTAATAGTGATTAATCTCTGATGGAGCAATATTAGGATCTTTCATTTCATAGTAAGCACAAGTGTTTGTTATACATTAGTGAGTATGTATTTTTTAAAGCCTTTGATGTCTTGTGAGGAATCTCTCAGTTTCCCACATTTTCTCATCTTTTTTAGCTACTGAAGTGGTGACTGTGTTTGTATTTCAAGAACCATCACTGCTGTCTTCACTCCAGGACAATGGATTGACAGATGTCATGCTGCATGCTCTGCTTATCAAAGATGTGAGTTCTTTCTGCTGCTCCATAGAGCATGCTCTTTGCATAGCCCTCCCCCCAACACACACACAATGCATACTTGAAAAGCAATCTTATGACATGGAAATCCCATCTCTTGTGTATGTAGTATTGAATCTAATTGGCACCTGGTAGTCAAAATTCCTTCTGTCTCTCAGCATGATACCCCTGGCCTGGTTTTCCTTGCATCTATACTCTTTTAGTTGTGTTCAAGCTCACTTTGTCTTCTCTATAGGTTCCTGCTACCCGTGAAGTCCTCGGCTCCCTCCCAAATGTATTCAGTGCACTCTGCTTGAATGCCCGAGGTCTTCAGTCTTTTGTACAATGTCAGCCTTTTGAACGTCTCTTCAAAGTTCTTCTGTCTCCAGATTACCTCCCAGCCATGCGAAGGAGGAGGAGTTCTGACCCCCTTGGTAAGTCACCAGGGTTTCTTTTATAATAGAATATCAGTTCAGTTGGCGAGAAAACCTTTCCTTGACCTCACATCCTTTCTTTGGTTGGGTGTGCAAAGCTAACAGGAATCATCACTATACATTCAATTGCAGGTAGAAAGGAATACCTCATCCTTAGCTTCTCTACTCATGATATTTCCATGCTTCTCAACAGTTGACTGTTGTACTGTCATAGTGCTGGTTAAAAAAAACAGGTATTAGGGAGCAGTGGTAGATTTCTAGATCCACCATCTAGTCAGCAGCAATGAGAAATATGGAGTCCTGAGGTGTTGGTCCTGGTAATCTGGTGTTCTAATATCTGAGTCTCTAAGATAGTCACAAATGAAGAGATTCCTTCTCAGTGAACTTGAGACCAGATCACTAAGGAATTTCTAGCAAGAAGATAGGGCTCCTCAAAGATTCCAATTTTAAAAAACGTGCTTTGTAGCCACCACTGCAGCATTCTAGCCACTGTCATTTTTCACTGGGGCAACCCAAGAGGGTTAATGGTTTATGCTTCTTTCTTCTCTCTATGCAATACTAATTTGGAACTTGACAGTAGAGATTGCCAGGGTACGGTACAGCACATATAGTTACTTTTAAATGTGTTCACTAGACTGATTCCTTCTTCCTCCCTAGTGATTTCAGGGATGGGGACTGGTGTGAGTTCATTAGAGAAATTATAGCATTAGAACATCACGACCACCAGCTAAATTTTCTTTTTTCCACCTTATGTTGGCACAGAAAAGAACACAAGCTCTATTTTCTTCAGTCTAACAGTTGATTTTTTGCTTTAAGGGGATACTGCATCCAACCTGGGGAGTGCTGTTGATGAGCTCATGAGACATCAGCCCACCCTCAAAACAGATGCAACGACTGCTATCATTAAGGTAGAAAGTGATAATAAGGCTGTGACCATGGACATGAGATAGCATTGAAGGGGAAGTTTTTAGAAAAGGTTTGGCCTACGGGAGTTCATTAGGATTCTCAGACTATTCCTTATAAGAATATTATGTCTGTGTCATTTTCTCCATGTTCTTGGGTTGGTCCTTTGGAAAAAAAATTTTAAAAGTCATTTAAGTTCATCATAGAAATCTCTATGAATTTCAACTTTCCAGATTGAGAATTGTTTTCCTTATAAAAACAATTCCTCTATTTAACGTAAACCTCTACACATTGCTTTCTTATATGTGTTATTGACAAACAGACAAGGCTTAGCTTCTGTTTATAAAAGCATATTACCCCTTCTAGTCTTTGTTTCTTGATCCCCACCACTACTACTACCACATTTGTTAGCCCTACCGGTTGCCTTTTAGGATTATTGAAACTGTTATCTGAGTTCCTGGTGTTTGGTGAATTAGGACAGGGAGTCAGATCAGTCAGTCACTTAAACAGCCATGCTGACCCTGAACAAATTATTTAACTTTGTAGAACTTCTGTTCCTTTGTATATAAAATAGAGTTGATGACTCAGGAATTTTATATATAACATACAAAGTGTTTTGGCAAATATATAGCACATAGAAAATGCTTCCAAAATGTTAGTCATCCCTCTATTCCTTATTTATTAGTAAGTAATCTTATTTCCCTGTGCCTTTCAGTTACTTGAAGAAATCTGTAATCTTGGAAGAGACCCTAAATACATCTGTCAGAAGCCATCAATCCAGAAAGCAGATGGCACTGCCACTGCTCCTCCCCCAAGATCTAACCATGCAGCAGAAGAAGCCTCTAGTGAAGATGAGGAGGAAGAGGAAGTACAGGCCATGCAAAGCTTTAATTCTACCCAGCAGAGCTTTAATTCTACCCAGCAGAGTGAAACTGAGCCTAATCAGCAGTAAGTGTTTATGAGACAGGTTCTCTGGCCTTGTGATCTTGGGCATGTTACTACCTCTCTAAGTCTTAGTGTCACTTTCATCTCTGACAAGTGAGTTGTATTAGATCATTTTAAGGTTCTTTCTTACCCTAAAAGTATATAGTTTTTCTTTACTTTGACCCATATGTGTCATTTATGCTTTGGTATTTAATTGTATTGGTTGCTTTAAGAAGCTATCTTTCTTAAAAGATATTGATGAAATTGAATCATAATTCACTCTATCAAGTTAATGAGCCTTATTTTCCCCTTGTTGATTTGATATTCCACATCACTGACTGCTTGACTGTTTCAAACACATATGAAACACATTACACTTTTGAAGCCTATTTCCTAAGAAGTCTTTAAGAGGTACAAGGATTCGTTGTTGCTGGTGTTTTTTGTTTTCATTCATTTGGCTACTATCTATTCATTCCAGATAAATTAGAAGGTTTTAGAATGTACTATATGAATGTAAACTGGCATAGTAGATTTTCCTTCTCATTTGTATTTATGTAAGGTTTGTTCTGCACATGAATTGATTACCTGGATTGGGAGTGAGCAGATTGCTTAAAGGCTACTGACTGGTAGTGGATAGTTCGTGAGGCTCTTTGAACTTACCATATTCACACACGGGATGAACTGTAACTCTAGCTATAACTTTAAATGACTTTCATCCTGGAAATGGGAGTGAGCCTTCTGGACAGTCATTATATTCAGTCACTTAATAAGCGTTCTTCTGGTGTGTAAATAAATAGTTCTGAGAAAAGCATGGGCATCTTAGGATATGAATGGATTTGAACTGGTCCTGAAGGATGGCTTGGGACTTAAGAGACTATCAGGGTGGAATAGATAGCAGGGACAAAGGCCTAGAATCCAAAACTAGTATGTCCTCTTGGAATTCTAGATAGTAATGAGCCTGTGGGTATCAGAAGAGAGGCATTATCTACTAAGTGTATTGCTTTGTTAAGTAGATATCTTACTCTGTCTGAGAAGGCAAACCTACCTTCGTTCTACCAACATCTTCTGTTTTCTTTAAAATATTCTCTTTCTGGAAGAAGTAGACAGCCTGGAAAACAGCAAGACTTTTTTTTTGCAAAGGAATCAGAGTCTCGGTGCTTCCTTTGCCACATCCTTGATTGTCAGTGACTTTGCTTGAGTGGGGTTCCTTATCCTGGCTACAGATAAGGAAAAGATTTTTAAAATATGGGTGTTGGTGGTGGCAGTGGTTTTAAGTCAAGCTGTGTATATCTGTCTGCATATAGCTTCTCTACCTGAGAGATCTAACACGCGCAGATATCAAGCTGTCACGGTAAAAACATTTTCTCCACTGCCCTCATTTCTTTGCTTTCTGTGCCTTTCTTGAGATATCATGTAGCACTGTGTTCTATCCACAGTTATCCCCATTCCTACATCATCTTATCTTCTTTTCTGCAAGGCCAGTTAAAATGTCTCATTCTTAAAGGAGCTTTTCCATTTACTTCCTATTGAGAAGTCAAGTGTTCTCCAGAAAGTTTTGTTAAAATTATTCATATATGCTTATGGTTTCCCTCACTAATCCATAAGCTCCTGAAGGACGGGGACATTCGCTCATTCAGTAATGTATCCCAACACTTTGTATATAGTAGGTAATTAGTTAGTGCTTATTTAATGGAATGGATAAAGAACATTAGCTTAAGGATTTCCTAAGTCTTAAATGCCAGAGAGCAGGGCCTAATGAAACATGAATTGAGAATGAAGAGAAAGTAGAAATATAGAGCAACAGCATTAATACTCTACCTTTAATGACATTCAGATGTAACCAGCCACTGGTGGCTTACATTTGTAATCCCAGCAGTTTGGGAGGCTAACATGGGAGGATCGCTTAAGGCCAGGAGTTCAAAACCTGATATAGCTTATAAGATGCAAAGGATGTTACATGGGTATTCATCACGACCTTGTTCACGTAACACATCCAAGAGTCTCACAGATGTTGACACATATATACTTCTTCACTTCAGCATTCTTCAGAAGCCTAGATTGGGTCACTAAGTGGGCTGGAGGAAAAAGCAGGAGAGTGTCTCAACTTAGGTTCATTTTGAAAGCCACAATATGTTAAAAGAGAAGTTTCTTTAATCTCCTTATCCCAGGCAGTTGTTATGGGGGCGTTGTATACTTTCTGCCAGTATGGGGAAGAGGCTTGGAAAGATTTGGAATGTGTGTCAACTTTGCCCCAAAAGTCTTGTGCGTCCCCTCCCCCAAATCCAAAATTCTTCACTGGGCCTCCCAGACAAATTTGTTTCCTATACCGTCATCTGTTTTCCAAAACCTTATATACATACACAGAGAAGATTAATTTTTTTTATCAATATATATTGAGGTAAGAGTCTATATAGTAAACTGCAGAGTTTGAGTTTCTAATTTATTCACCCCAAAATGAAGTAGCTACTGATCTTATTTCTATCAACATAGAATAATTGTGCTTATTCAAGAACATGTATAAATAGAATGATCATATAAATGGAGTCTTATGTATATATCATATCAGATGTATGTACTTTCTTGTATCTGGCTTCTTCGCTCATTGTGTTTTGGAGATTCATCCATGTTGCATCTATCAGCTTGTTACTTTTCATTGCTGTGTACTATTATATGAATATTGTATAGCGTTTATCCATTCTCCTGTTGATTCCAGGCTCAGACAATGCTCTTTTCCCTTACTTTTTCCAAAACCAGCAGCTAGTATTTGAAATTGGTGTTTGTATATGATCTTGAGATACATGGTTTTATGCTGGAGATTTGGAATAAGGAAATTTATGCACTCTAGTTTACTCCAAATACATGAGGTGTACCGTTCTATTAATACATTCATAAGCATTCATCACAAATACTTCTAAATACTTTTGGCTTCTTTCTTCTGCCTTCTAAATTGTTTGAACCCATAAAATCTGATATTGTTGGGAATGAATATATTTGCCAGTGAGTAACCAGGATTTGTAGTTGGCATCATGGTTCATTTTGTGGTTGATTGCATTTAGTGTCCCTAGCTTACCACCCACCTCTGCTCAACTTAAAATAAATGGGTTATATAAGTCCATGTGGTCTTTAGAACTTGAATAGCAATTGTCTGGGTTTTAAAGGCAGTGAGTGCAGAGAATCAGTTGTTCTCTGAAATGTGGCCCACCAAGAGGGTTCCTTTGCCAAAGTTGCTGTCTCCTCAAGAACTGGAAGAAACACCTGACTTACCTGCCCCACCCCACCCCCACCAAAAATAATCCTGGGATACACTGTATATACTATGAGGCAAAATTGGACTCCTCCTTTATACCTGATTAGGGGCTCCCCCACCATAAATACACAGGTAAAATTAACCAGAGTAAAATTAAGTTTGGGAATGTGTATGTGTTTTGGGGAAGGGAGAAAGACAGGAAGTTTTTAATTGGGCAGTTATGGTAAATTACTTCATTCATCATGGGAATGTAGTCTTTTATTGTTTCAAAGATGCCATGGGCCAGAGTTTCAAATAAGATTAAGATTAGAATGCCTTTTTGTGAAACCAGTTCATGGGTGGAGTTCTGCTGGAAAGAGTTAATCATTTTTAGTATTCCTGTATATGGCTTCTTGAGCCTGGAAGCCAAAGAGAAGAATAGGGAGAAAATTGGTACTGAACAAATTTGTTCCTGGAGTTGTATTAAGAACTAGTGTTAGTTTTCTTTCCTGTTACTCTCCCCAATTTCCATCTAGCAAATGAAGGAAGTGTCTAGGTCCCATTTTATTATATTACATAGGCTTTTTACCATTTCTGCAAAGGAACGGGTGTCTCACTGGGCTGGAGCTACACCTGTGCTCCTTAGCTGTAGAGATGGATCTCTAGGTTCTTCCCAAGGAGGTGAGGCCAAGCTGGGATGCATAATTGGTATAAGTAACAGGGAATGCTGCAATGGTACTGAGGAAGAACTTTATAGTCAAGGAAAGGTTTGTGGTCTTCTCATGGAATCATTAATCTTGGCTCATAGGTCTACTTCCTTTGTATAAAGTTGTTACCCACTTTTTCATTAAGGATGTTCACAACGTCCTATCCAAACCCTACCTCTGGATATTTTTTATCACTGAAGCCATTCATGATGCCTCTCTATCTTTCTAGGTTTTACTGCCAAACATTCTTGTGCCTGGCAAATCTTTATTCACATTTTGTCTTGCTCAGAGATGAGAACTATTAGCTTCTTGCCAACTTTCTTGCCTTCTCTTCCCCTACCTCTCACTTCTGTCTCTGCCCCTTCCCTTCCATTCCCCCTTCCCAAATCTGTTTCAAGGGCCTGTGTCCAAACTGTTCCATTTTCTACTTAAGGTTTGTTCTTTCCTGGGATTTATCTTAGAGATATATTTTGTTTCAATATACTGTGTGAGGTTTTATCCTCCCTCTGTGCTTTGTTACAAAAGCCACAATGTAGCCATTGAGCACTGAGCCACATTTTTTGCAGCTATGGCATTTGTAGCCTTCTCATCTGCAGTGCTGCATTGAAGCAACTGAAAAGCAGAAGATCTGATCAGTTTTTGGATAGTTTGGGAACTGTCATGCTGCAGGTAGACTGTTAGGAGAGGAGGCCTTGAGTGTTGGCTTTATCTAAGTATGGATTTTTGAACAAAATTAAATTCCATTTCCTACTTTCTATAACTTTAAACCTGGTGCAAGAACATGGTAATATGTTAATGTGTTTGTCTAGCCCCTTTCTTTATGCAAATGTTTCAGTAATCTTTTAGTTGAACTTATTTTTAATATATTCATATGGATGAATTCCTCCAACAGTAGCTTGTCTAAAATAGGATAATTTCTTTTGTGATAGATACAAATGCTGAGTTTTTAAAGGCTTGGGTTTTCCCTTTATACTCTAAATCCTGCTCTCTTTTCCCCCCACTGTCGTTTGTGAGTCTAAAGACTCATATACTAAAGACTATGAGCCTAAGTTAGAAAAAGGCCTCGAATTTCATACTGTGTCCCTTTCCTCACTTTGTTCTCTTGCACTGGTATTGTGAATTTCTGTGTAACTCACTCTTTTCTCCCTTAACAGGGTTGTTGGTACAGAGGAACGTATTCCTATTCCCCTCATGGATTACATCCTTAATGTGGTAAGATTCATAATAGGGCAAACTGAGTAAAGGATGTGCTTTTCTGGAAAATATGTGGGGTTATCAAAGAGTCCAGTAATTTCCATGTGTATTTTTGCTGTAACCCTTAAAGTATGAAGGGGAAAGATGTGCAAACCTTTTGTTTTTGTTCTGTTAGACTGGTTTGCCAAAGATTAGTCAACGTGCCCCCTCCCTCCTTTTTAGAACAGTTTTCTGTTCATTTATTACCATTCCCCATCGGAATCCAAACAGAGTGGGCTTTGTTATACCCGTCTAGTACAGTTTGAGCACCCTAAATCTGAAATGCTCCAAAATTCGAAACTTTTTGAGTGCTAACATGACACTCAGTGGAAATGCTCAGCGGAGCATTTCAGATTTTCAGATTTGGGATGTTTAACCTATACTGTAAATGCAAATATTCCAAAACCTGGAAAAATCCCTAAACATTTTAGATAAGGGATATTCAACTTGTATTATGTTTTCTGAATATGTCCAAACATACAGTTTTTCCCATTACTTCCCGTTTTTCCCCATTAACTTCTCTCTCTCCCTCTCTCTCTTTCTCCCCTCTTTTTTTTTTTTTTTTTTTAATCAGTGTGACCTTTTCTTTTAACTTCCTGAGGATCTCACAGGAAAAAGTAAAGAATTTAAATTTTCCCAGAACTGTTTACCAGTAAGGGAAAGCCCTCTAAACATTTGTTCTAGTCTATTAAGTACTCCCAAGACTTCCAGAGATGGTTTCTCTTGTGCCTATGTATATGTTGCCCACGTTTTACTTTGTTACTCTTTAAAAAATGCTTTTTGGGGGGAACAAACAAACTTATCTGGAGTTCCAGGTTTCATTTGAATTTATAAGCACATTTGCAGAAAATTATCCATGATATTCGCCTTCAGGGGAAAGGTGACATATTATCTTTCAAGGAGCACTAAGTTAGCAAATTAAAAGATTAGACCTGATTCTTCTACTAATTCATAGTGTTGCCCCTAAGCACGTCACTTAACTTCTCTGTTATCTCAAATTATCTGATTCTTCTTGTAGTTGAAAAACTAGATTGGGAAGAAGTTGTAATTATCCTTTATTTCTTGGATATTTTAGGGTTCATACCATACATCTAGCCCTGTGTACCTGAGGTTTTAGTATTGTACAAAATACTGATTTCACAACTATAAGGCTACCCCTGTCCTTACTCCAAGCTAGCCTTTTGGTTCCAAGTGTCAGGCTCTAACTTTTAAAAAATTTTTATTACCTAGATGAAATTTGTGGAATCTATTCTGAGCAACAATACAACAGATGACCACTGCCAGGAATTTGTGAATCAGAAAGGACTCTTGCCTTTGGTTACCATTTTGGGTCTTCCTAATCTGCCCATTGACTTTCCCACATCTGCTGCCTGTCAGGCTGTTGCAGGTGTCTGCAAATCCATATTGGTAAGAAGCATCTGGCCAAATATTTTCATTTCTTTTTAGAAATCAATTTTGCAATACTTCTGTATATATGTTTTTACTATGGTCTCCCTTCAACTAAAAAATAATGAATAAATTTGTGTTCTACAAGTGAATTTCGTGACTAATATATAGTATGCCGTGTTATTTCTCATTGAAAAGTCAAAGTATTTTTTCTTTGTTCCAGAGTTTGGTGTGTAGTTCTAACATGTTTGAATTTATTGGAGGGGAAAGTGTATCTCTAAGGAAGCTTTGTAGCTGGGTTTTATTAGTGCATTATCCTTCTGTTATGGATAATTTTTATCACATTCTAGTATGTTTAGCCTTGTAAGTTTTCCCTTTTTCAAGTTTGGTAGTCATGTATTTTTTTTTTTTTTTACTTTCTTTGATAGTCATGTATTTTAAGCATAATTGACTCATTGCTCAAATTTTGCCAGAAAGGAAGCTCCTTTATTTGTTTTGTTTTTCATAGTGGTAAACTACATAGAACATGAAATTTACCATCTTAACCATTTTGAAGTGTACAGTTCAATAGTGTTAAGTGTATTCACATTGTCGTGCCACCAGTCTCCAGAACACTTTCCATCTTGCAAAACTGAAACTCTACCCATTAAACAAATACTCTTCATCCTCCCCTTCCCCTCAGCCCTTGGCAACTACCATTCTACTTATTGTCTCTAAATTTGACTACCCTAGGTACCTCATATAGGTGGAATCATATCAGTATTTGTCTTTTGGGGACTGACTTATTGCACTTAGCATAATGTCCTCAAGGATCATCCATTTTATGGCATATGTCAGAATTTCCTTCATGTTTAAGGCTGAATAATATTTCCTTGTATGTATATACCACATTTTGTTTATTCATTCATCTGTCAGTGTACACACTTGGGTTGCTTCTACCTTTTGGCTATTGTGAATAATGCTGCTATATGAATATTAGTTATAAATATCTATTCAAGACCCTACTTTCAATTCTTTTGGGTGTATCACCAGAAATGGAATAATTAGATTATATGCTAATTCTGTTTAATATTTTTGAGGAACCACCATACTGTTTCCCACCATTTTACATTCCCACCCACAATGCTCAAGGATTCTAATTCTCCACATCCTCACCAACACTTAATTTCTCTTTTTTATGACAGCAGCCATCCTGTTGGGTTATGAAGTGGCATCTCATTTTGGTTTTGACTTGCATTTCCCTAGTGATTAGTGAGCCTTGATCATCTTTTCATGTCCTTGTTGGCCATATATTAAATATATATCTTTGGAGAAATGTCTGTTCAAATCCTTTGCTCTTTTTTAATCAGACTGTTCTGTTGTTCTTAAGTTGTAGGCCTTCTTTCTGAATTCTGGATATTAATTCCTTATCAGATACATGATTTGCAGATATTTTCCCCATTCCGTGAGTTGCCTTTTCACATTGATGTTATTCTTTGACACACAACAGTTTTTAATTTTGATGAAGTCCAGTTTATCTTTTTTAGCTCTGGTGCCCGTGCCTTTGGTATCATATCCAAGAAGTCATGGCTAAATCCAGTGTCATGCAGCTTTCCCCCTATGGTTTCTTCTAGGAGTTTTATAGTTCAGCTCTTACGTTTAGGTCTTTGATCCATTTTGAATTAGTTTTCTATATGGTGTAAGGTAAGGTCCATATAGACCCTTATTTCCGGGTGCTTTATTCCATTGGTCTTTTGTGTCTGTCTGTATTCTAGTAGGGAGTTTTGATCACTGTAACTTTGTAATAAGGTTAGAAATCAAGAAGTGCGAGATGTCCAAATGTTTTATAAGATTATTTTGGCTTACTTGAGATTCCATATGAATTTTAGGAGGGATTTTCCTATTTCAGGGTGGGGGGGAATGCCATTAGGATTTTGATGGTGATTACATAAAATCTGTGAAACTCCTATATTAGCTGGGTTGTGCAGTGATAAGTAATTTCTGCTGAAAATCAGAAATCCAGTCACTTACAGACTTGAAAAGATCCATAATTGTGACATAACTTCATTTCATGTTTTATTTTGATTTACTCTTTGCAAATATTGAATTGAGTACTTTTCACAAGAGAGAAAGGGGAAAGGACTGATCATCTTTATCCTACATCTAAGATACTATGCAAGGATAGATAGATTTATTTAAAGACATAGGAAAGCACATGCATAATTTCTCCTATTTTTGCATGGCAAGTGATGGTATTTTACTGTTAGATTTTTCTCCAGACTGGAAATCACAAGGGTCACATAATTTTTGGGTTGTCTAATAAAGCAAAGAAAGTGCCTAGCTGATGCCTATCCCCAGAAACATCTCTCTTCTTTTAGGTAAAAAAGAACATTATAATAGTGATTCATTTCCATACTTTGGAACCTTGCCTAACATTGCTCCCTGATGAACACAATTTGGAATTAATATTATAGTATATAGTCTTTGCTATAACAATATTCCAGTTTGGCCATCATAAGTATGATTGACTCACCAAGTTTGAAAGTAGTGTGTTACTAGAAAGAGATGTTTGAGGTATGTCATACCTGGGTTCATATTTCAGCTCTACCATTTACCAGGTGAGAGACCATGAGCATATCTGAAATTTGGGAGACTTCATTTAATAGTCACTTCCATTGTGACTATTAAAGACATGATGCATATGGAGTTGATTATATATTAATACTTTAATTATTCTTCTTGTTTCAGACACTATCACATGAACCTAAAGTCCTTCAGGAGGGTCTCCTTCAGTTGGACTCCATCCTCTCCTCCTTGGAGCCTTTACATCGCCCTATTGAATCCCCTGGGGGCTCGGTGTTGTTGCGAGAACTGGCTTGCGCTGGCAATGTTGCTGATGCTACTCTTTCAGCTCAGGCTACACCTCTGCTGCATGCACTCACTGCTGCCCACGCCTACATCATGATGTTTGTTCATACTTGCAGAGTTGGACAGGTAAAAATAATGTGAACATGTTGGTTTAAAGCCAGTAAAATACCTGGGGCATATACTTGGCAGGTTACCATGCTTAGAAGCAGATCTGCCTGGGGTAGCAGCTGAAATAACAGATTTAGGATGAGATTTTTTTCACAGTGTTTACCTTTTTGGTTGGTGATTTGGGTTTATGCTTCCACGTTGCTATGTACTTTCACTTTCCCTTAGATTTTTTCTATTAGAAGTTGGATGACCATGTAATTTATCATGTGAGCTAGAACTTTTTTTTTGAGCTGGAACTTTAGGAGAGTGAAAGAGGTTATTATAAATAATTACCAGGCATTAATTGATCTATACCGTCTGTATAGGCCAACTGGGATACATGGTCACCCTTTTTTAACAAGCAAACCTCTATCAGGTACTCATCTAACCTTATTACTTTCTATTTGTACAAATGCATGTATCCTGGTTATTGGAAGGTGTAGAACATTTCACAATAGAACATTTAAATCTGTAGTAATTAACAGATTACTAAATATTTCCTATGTATCGAACCTATGCCTGCAGTCCATAATCTCTAGTTCCAGAAAAGGCATTTTTGTGTATGTGCTCACAATTTTACTACTTTTATTGCGCGGGTAATTGATTCTAAAGATTAATGGTGTAACAGCTCAGCAGCCCTGCTTTATGCTATTGAGCAGGAGTGTATTCTCTGCCACCTGTGGATCAATCAAATTAGAAATCAAAAAGCACATTTATAAACTATTTAGAAAATTAAATTATATAACAAAAGTTTAATGGTTAGGGGTTTATTTTTATGACTTAACCTTTTCTTTGTTAAATGAATAAAATGGAAATGAAATATTCAATTCAAGGAATTAAATAAATCCAAGTATTTATTGAAGTAAAGAAAGTGGAGGAAAATAAATCCCCCCACTACCAAGGAAAAATTTAAAAGCGGTTAATGAATCTATAAAACTGTTTCTTTGATTCAGAAAAGGTTGCCTGTGATGTTTATCTTTCACTTTAAAAAAAGCAATCAGAAGAAATGAGAAAGGGATGTTAGAGACAGTATATAAATACTGTAAGAGGATACCTCATGGAACTGTGGTCTTAAATGTGGAAATTTTGGTGAAGTAGACAACTCTGTGAGAATAGCAATATAGGAGAAATAGAATCCCTTATTCTTATAAAACAGCTGAAAGTTGATTTTGAATATAATTATTCAGAGAACATCCTAAAGGTGAAATTCTTTCTGCTTTGGTTGCAGAGTGAAATCCGTTCCATCTCCGTAAACCAGTGGGGCTCTCAGTTGGGTCTGAGTGTTCTGAGCAAGCTGAGCCAGTTATACTGTTCCCTGGTGTGGGAAAGCACTGTCCTCCTCTCTCTGTGTACCCCGAACAGGTAAGAAAATGGTCGTCTCTTTTATTACTCTGTTAGCTTTTCTAACATATAAAATAAGCTCAATGAGTCTGGATTGTTTTGGTAGGGGATGGGAGGATATAGGAAAGAATTCAGAGGCTTCCTTGTCCTTCCCACTTAACCAGTCTAGGGACTTGCTGGCAAATTGTAGTATCTTGTGCATCTTTGCTTTTGATATCCCAGTTATTGCTATGTTGGTTGGCATGGTAGGTGGTTAAAATTTGGTCCTACTGTTAGCCAGATATTGAAAAACTGAGTTAGAAACCTTGTGGGGTGCTACCTCAGGAATTGCAGATGTTTTATTCTATTCAGGTTAACCTTTAGGAGGAATAGTGTCAGCCAAGCAAGTTAGAGACTATGCACAATATAAGAGGTGAACTATCAGTGTTTTGTTTGTTTGTTTGTCATCTCCCCCTTCCCTCACTATTTCTCTTGTTACAGCCTACCATCTGGGTGTGAATTTGGCCAGGCGGATATGCAGAAACTGGTTCCAAAGGATGAGAAGGCAGGTACGACCCAGGGCGGAAAAAGATCAGGTAACTCCAAGAAACTAAAATCCTAGTCATTAATTATCTTAAGTTCTGTTCCTTTGTCTTTATAGGTTTATTGTGAAATTTTAGTTAGTTCTGTCATACATAGTCCACAATTTAAATCCTCTCACTGATTTGCAATTGCTTTTTATTATTAAAATTAAACTAATTTTAGTCATTTTCTCCATAAAAACATACACATGATGATAAAAAAAAATTAGAAAATATAGTAGAAAGAAGAATCACCCATATATTTCTACCACCTCTACTACCACCAAAATAACCATTTTAGAAGTGTCTGCATAATCTTTTTTTCTCAGGGTATTTGTCTTAGATAAAACATTTGATAGATCTCTTTTTTCACTTACGTACCATGCAATGGCACATGAAAAAATAAACATCTTTTGTATAGTTTTCTGCAAATGTAAAATTGATTCCTAGAAATCACTATATCAAAACATACAGTAGATTTTACTTTCTGATGTAAAATCTCAATTTTTATGTTGACTACATATTGAAATAATTCTGATTATGTTGTCTTAAATGATATATTGTTTAAAACTTCACCTGTTTCTTTTTACTTTTTCAGCTACTGTCTCTCATTCTGATCTTTTTACTTTTTAATGTGGCTCCTGGAAAAGTAAAAATTATGTATGTGGCTTACATATTGGCAGTGCTGCTTTAGGAAACTTCTTTTATGTTATCTCACAATAAAAATTCCAAATTATAATAAGCAGAAATCATACACAATCTTCTGACCCTCAACAAACCTAAAATTAATAAAAGCAGCTTTCAAGAAAGTATTTTCTCCTGTGTTCTATGTCAAGGAGGAAATAAAGATTGATAAACTACTAAGAAAATAAGGAAGATAATTCTTGGTATAAAAATATATCAGATATGCTTAAAACTTGGGCTGAAATTACTAAGCAGAGGGAAATTTCTAAGGAATAAAGAAAGCAGACATAGCTTATAAACCAACAAATGAGGACTTTTATATACAACAGCTGGTTATTATAGGGAGTAGGATAGAATTAATAAACTACACACGAGCCTGTGACAAAATGAGAATCTCAAATTTAGTCAAAATATACCAATTTTAACTAAGGTAAGAGTAAAATAATTTACTAGGAACTGAGAGTGAAATTAGATTCACTGTCAAAGAATTGCTTCTCCTATATTTTTTCCAGCAATTTCTTTAATACATTTAGCAAAGGTAACTAAGTTTCTACATAATTTTTTCAGAACATTAAGAAGAAAACTTGGTGACTTGTTTTATAAAGTTTGCATAAAGCTGATCCTTAGCTCTAAGAGCACCCCCCCCCCAAAAAAGACATCTCACATTAATACACAGAATTCTTAAATACTAAGAAATAGAATTCTCCAGTGGTAAACTATGATATTCAATTTGAGTTTATTCACAAACTATAACATTCTAACAGGGCAGCCACATTGACAGCATCAGACACCATGTACACTATAGTCTATGTGAATGGTACCTCCTGGGCTGTGCTGTGCCTACAACAGTCTTCCAAGATAGCCATGGGTTAAAATTATTCATATACTCATTTGAAGATGTTAGCCTTAGCTACTTAGTAGAGCTCCAAACAGAGGTGCATATCAGTATAGTATTTTGGTTGTGTTTGGTTTTTTTCCTTTTCTTTTTTTTCAAATTTAGGAAGTCATGGGAATTTTAAAGAGTAACAAACACCATAGCTCTTTCTTGGGACTCTTCAGAACAAGGAACCAGGTAAGTTCTGGCTCTGCGTGGTCTTATTGCTCCCCTCTTAATGTCTGCAGATGGGGAACAGGATGGAACAGCTGGAAGTATGGATGCTTCTACCCAGGGCTTATTGGAAGGCATTGGCCTAGATGGTGACACATTGGCTCCCATGGAGACAGATGAACCTACTGCTTCAGACTCTAAAGGCAAATCTAAAATCACACCAGCCATGGCTGCCAGAATCAAGCAAATCAAGCCTTTGTTGTCAGGTGAGTGATTCTCTTCTTTCTACTCCCTTTTCTGGCTTTCAGAGCCTTAATCATTCCTCAAACAGATTATGTTGAAAAGGCTGTGTTGTTTTGTTTAAGGAAGTTTAAAACATTTGTGACCTATTTTCAGGTGTACTTTGTTGAGTGCCTACTATGTGACAGGCTCTGTACTAGCTGCTAAGGATACAGAGTTGAGAGAATCCCTTCCTAAGAGCCATGTCTGCCCTCCCTTCTTTCATTCCTTCCTCCTACTCATTCTTCAACTATTATAGATAGCTTCTGCTCCTACCATCCCAGTGAAATGTCTCACCAAGGTACCTATAACCTCCTTGTTGCTAAGTCCACTGAATACTTTTCAGTTCCCTTCTTACTTGTTTGCAGCATGATAGTTGACCTATCATCTCTTTCTATAAATACTCTTCCCTTGGGTTTTGTGTTATTAAGCTGTCCTCATTTCCTGTTAACAGGCTACCCCACCCAGTCTCCTCTTCCTTTTTGTGTCCCTTAAACATAGCTAGTAAATGATAATCTGGTGTTTTATTAAAGTCAGTCTGGCAGCTCTGTGGAAACTATATTGGCAGGATACACAAGGACATTAAAGACATGCACTGATCTGTTGCCATCCTTTGCCCTTTATTGTAATTTTAATGTTTGGGGAACCTATTTTGTATGTTTCTTAATAGCTGCCACTTTCAAACACCTTAATATAGAGGAAAGTGAAGAAAGTTCCTGGGAATCTTGGGTCCTGCTCAAAAACAAACAGAAAATAGCCTTTGTTGTTTTCCTTTGTTATCTTAAATTCCTGTGAATTTTACATTTTACTCTTAATTTGTTTACTTCTTCATTTGTTTTAATTTGAAAGACTACTAACACCCCAAATTGAAGTAAAACTGTCTGTCTAAGAAGATGTTCATGTTTATCTCTCCTTGCTTTGTTACACCTCTTTGACCTTGGAGCATTCAGGGATTTCTGTGTGGGCCCGGTCCATGCATTTGATGTCCATTTCTTTGTGGCTACTGGCCTTTTGTTTTCCTCTTGTCCGTGGACTATATTTGAGCCACTTTGCTGTCTGTTCGCCTGAAAGCAGTGTTGAGAAAGTGTAAACCTAATGTTTGGATATATTTTCCCATTGATTTGAATTCATTAGGTTTTCAGAGTCTAGGTATACCCAACCTCCAGCCAGGTGATGCACCTACCTATCTGTATCCTGTTCCCTAATTAGGATTAAGAAATCGTACTTTGGATGGAATAGGAAGAAGACAGCACTGTTTCCTTCTTCATATGCTGTATTCATCTGAGCTTCTTACTGAGTTTGAGCAGCATGTATGATGCCAGCTCAAGCAAGGTCATTTTTACATAGTGGGTTCATATGTGCTTGTACATCCTGACAAGACATGCAGTTGACCCTTGAACAACTTTGGGATTAGAGGCACCAACACCCCATCCCCAGTCTGCATGCGTGCACAGTCAAATCCATATATAACTTTGGACTACTCCAAAACTTAACTACTAATAGCCTACCTGTTGACTGGAAGCTTTACTGATAACATAAACAGTCGATTAACACATATTTTGTGTGTTGTATGTACTAATACTGTTTTCTTACAGTAAAGTAAGCTAGAGAAAAGAAAATGTTATTAAGAAAATCGTAAGGAAGAGGAAATATATTTACTGTTTATTAAGTAGAAATTAATCTTCATAAAGATCTTCATCTTCAAGTTGAGTAGGTTGAGGAAGAGGAAGGGTTGGTCCTGTTGTTTCAGTTAGCAGAGGCTGAAGAGGTAGGGGAGATGAAAGGGAAGGCAGAAGTGGTATGCACACTCAGAGTAACTTTATGTGTTTTCATTTCTCTAAAAATGTTTCTATACGATACCAATCCTCCTTCCACCGTTTGCTTTAGTTTCAGTGCCTATATCATAGAAGGGTCCATGTCTTTAAAGAAGTCAAAAGCCATCTTGAATAATCAGGACCCTTCTGCCAGATTATCTAATGTCAATTTGTTTTCTGCTACTGCTTCTTTATCTTAAGTGTTCTTCCTCATCATCTAGCACTGATTTAGAAGCACTTGTCTCTATCAAGTTATCTTCTGTTAATTCGTCTGGTGTGGTGTCTATTAACTCCTGAATTTCTCCAAGATCCCTGTCTTGAAACCCTTCACCTCCCACCTTCTTTGCCATATTCACAATCTCTTTTGTGATTTCCTTGATTGGTTCTGTTGTAAATCCTGTGAAGTTATGTGCAATATCTTGGACACAGTTTTCTCCAGGAATTTATTATTTCTCTCTTTGATGGCTTTTTCTATAACAATGAAGGCATCTTCAGTGGTGTGATCCTTCCAGATTTTCGTGATCTCTGTATCAAGGTTCTCTTCTTAACAATCCTTTCCATAGAGTAAGTACTATGTGTAATAACCTTAAAAGTCCTTATAACCCCCGATCTAGAGGCTCAATCAGAGATGTTGTCTTTGGCAACATAGACCACTTTGACACCTTCAATGTTCAACTCATGGGGGTTCTGGGTAGTCAGGGGCATTATCTAATATCAAAAGAACTTTAAAAGGCAGTCCCTTACTGGCAAGATAGTTTCTAACTTCAGGGACAAAGCATTGATAGAACCAGTCCAATTAAAGTGTTCTCATTGTCCAGATCTTCTTATACAGGCAGCCCTAATCATAAGCCTGACTGCATTTGCACAAAACAAGTTAGCCTATCCCTTCCTGCTTTAAATTCGGGTGCTTTCTTTTTCTCACTAATAAGTGTCCTTTGTGTCCTTTTCTTTTTTCCAGAATAGAACACTTTCCTCTGTATTTAAAAACCTCTTGGGGCAGGTATCCTTTCTCCTCAATGATTTCCTAATAGCATCTGGGATCTCAACTACTGCAGATGCTGATCCTCTTGTTTTCTTGACATTCAAGCCAAATCAGTCTCTCTAAAAATTATCAAACCATCCTTTGCTGGCATTAAATTCTCCAGCTTTTCATCCTTCACCACCTTTTTGCTTTAAGTTGTCATATAATGACTTCACCTTTTCTCAAATCATATGAGCTTTGAAAAAAAAAAATATGAGCTTTGAGAAATCTCCACCCACATAAAGGCTGTATTTTCAATATGTGATTAAAAGGTATTTGTGCAAAAAAAAAAAGGGCAGAATTTTCTCACCTGCTGCAGCACTGGCTTCACAAATTTCCTTTTCTCTCTCTTTCTTTGTTACAGTGGTTCGTACAGTAGAGTCATTTATCTTAAAATGATGGGTAGTCACAGCTACAGACCTCAATCTAGGGTACATACTAACTTTTTCTCAGAATGTCATGGGAGCACTTCTAGTATATCACTAGCGGCACTTCGTATGGGTCTTAGTGTTGTTTAACCTTTACAGTATCGCAGTAAACACAACAAAAAATACACAAGAACTGCAGAAGATTACTTTTTATTGTGATACACAATTTGCTGACATGGAGTGTTTTAAAGTGGCTACTCACAACCTTTAAGCTTACTATCAACAAGGGTGACTATGAAATTTTACAGTGGTACACGGTATGTACTACAGTTGATTTTACACAGTTATGATTTAATACTACATCTTTACATTTGTTTTACATTTCTCTCGACTGTGAATGTCGCCATGTCTGTGTTTGTGTTTTTGATAAATTTTAACTTTGTAAAATATATTTGTATATTTTATGGTAGTAAATGATAAAATAGGTTAGTATCTGCATGTATTCTATGCTTTCATGACACACTTAACTTTTTCTTAATTTTTTCAATATTTTTAGGCTACACAGTTCATTTGGGAATTTTTTCAAATTGTCGCAAATCTCCAAAAAGTTTTACCATATATTTATTGAAAAAATTTGCATATACATGGGCCCATGTAATTAAAACCTGTATTGTTCAAGGGTTGATTGTGCTTTGATTCAGGTCTAGCCCTTCTTGTCTCTGGATAATGATGAAATAATGTTTATTTCAAAAAATGCTACAGCAGCATTTTCATTTATGATTTTAAGAGTAATAAATATATATTATAGAAATTTAAAAGTACATAAAATGTTTAAAGAAAATCTAGAGACTACCCAAATACAATCTTTGGGCTTGTTTTCTTTCCCTTTTTAATGAATTTCCTTTTACATATGTTTATATTTATTCTGCCCTTTTTTGGCTTCATAATATTAAAAAGTATCCTAATAAGATAAAAATTTGAAATGTTTATAATCTATCTAATTTCTTAATAAGCTGCTTGCAAAAATTTTATGCTTTTTCTAGCAGTCTTTTATTCCTTTGAGACTATTTCATGTTGCAATCAGACAACATATAATGTATATGATCTTTTCTGGTGTAAGTGGTTAAATAAATATTTGCCATTTTTAAAGTTCTCTGTAAGCATTTTAAGTGACTTCATAATTCAGTAGATGTATCATTTGCTTAATCAGTGCACATTGCCATATTGCATCTACAAAGGTAGTTTCTGTTTATACTTCCTCTAACAGTGTGAGTGCTTATTTGTCTTTCATATTTGTTATATCTTGAGTGCCAGCATACTTCTCTGTCTCCTACCCAAAAGAGTCTTGTTTCTTGTGAAACTTCCTTTTTGGTGGATTATCCTATGTAGAGACAAATTCAGTGTTTCCTAGGGATTGTAAGAGAATGTGGTGAGTCATAAAAATGTATTAACAGTAATGTGTCTGTTGTAATGAAATCGTTCTGAGAATACTGTACAGTTTTATTTGACTTTTCTGTTCCAGCTTCCTCCAGATTAGGTCGAGCACTTGCTGAGCTATTTGGGCTCCTTGTTAAACTTTGTGTGGGGTCTCCTGTCCGCCAGAGAAGGAGCCATCATGCTGCCAGCACCACTACAGCGCCAACACCTGCTGCTCGATCAACAGCCTCAGCCCTCACTAAGCTCCTCACAAAGGGCTTGTCTTGGCAGCCTCCACCATATACCCCTACTCCTCGCTTCAGGTGAGGTTCTATTTGAGATGCAGGGACTAAAAAGTTGCAATAAAAAGAATATAATATTCCTATTCTACATAAACAGGAGTGGGGCACTGAATTAGAGAACTTACAGGTGCCTTGTTTACTTCAGAAAGTAAAGTATATAAGGTACTTGTTTTGGTTGTACCTAATATAGAACATGGGAAATTTTAAAAGCATTTGCAGTAAAACTGCATTTCAGTAACTTTATACAGGTTGAGTATGTGTTATCTGAAATGCTTGAGACCAGAAGTGTTTAGGATTTTGAATTTTTTTTAAATTTTGGAATATTTGTAGAATACGTACTAGTTGAAAATCCAAAATCTAAATTGCTCCAGTGAACATTTCCTTTGAGCTTCATGTCAGCACTCAAAAACTTTTAGATTTTGGAGCATTTCAAATTTTGAATTTTCAGATTAGGGCTGTTCAACCTGTATTCTTTACTAGATGAAAGAATTTTTTTCCTGTGAAATTTTAATAACCATGCTAGTCACCCACCTGCCGTCCAGTCAGTCCATCAGTCACTTCAGTTTGTTAAATTTTACTCTTGGCTTTTACATGAATTTCTCATTGCTTTTGTGTCTACCTCAGAGAAGGTTACATTTTTGCTTTTTCCTCTTTTCAGGCTGACATTCTTCATCTGTTCAGTTGGTTTCACATCCCCAATGCTATTTGATGAGAGGAAGTATCCATACCACCTCATGCTGCAAAAATTTCTCTGCTCTGGAGGCCACAACGCTCTGTTTGAGTAAGGATCAAGTTGCTTCACAGAGAAGCATTTCTTGGAGTTTGGTCTTTTCAGTGTGTCTTACCAGCCCACTGCTAAGTACCCTATCTTGTGACTTACATATAGCTATTGGTTGTATCTTTCCATGTTCTGGAAATTAGCCATATGTATCTCCATTTTCTTTGTAGGGCGAGATTTAGTCTTCCCTAGACAAGTGTTTGTAAGGTTTTCTGCTTTTACTCATTTGGCTTCTAGTACCCAGTGTGCATTTTTTTTAATAGACGTGTCTTTTGCTGTTATTTCTCTGGATATAATAAGTTTTCTACTTTTCTTGGTCAGAAGATTCTAAGCTGAGTTTCACTGGTTTGGAGGAGGTGAGATTAAGGCTTTAAAAAATAAAAACCATAATTGTTGGACATTTTGGAAGTAATAGCTCTTAAGAGGAGGGACATGTAATAATACCAAGGTAGAGATTAGGGACCTTTTAAATGTAAACTCTCCCTCAATCTAAAATGCTAATACTCTGTCTCCATACTTTTTCTTATTTGAATTTAGAACTTTCAACTGGGCTTTATCCATGGGAGGCAAAGTTCCTGTTTCTGAGGGATTGGAACATTCAGACTTACCTGATGGCACAGGAGAATTCCTAGATGCCTGGCTTATGCTGGTGGAGAAGATGGTGAATCCCACCACGGTGCTTGAATCTCCACATTCGCTGCCTGCCAAATTGCCTGGAGGTGTCCAGAACTTTCCACAATTCAGTGCCCTCCGCTTCCTTGTGGTAACTCAGAAAGTGAGTGTTTGCCATTCTAAACCCAAGAGATATTTCTCTTGCTAACTAGATAATTCCCATTCTCTTTTCTTCTTCTTAATGGAATGATGGGATTATTGAGGAAACAGTGGATCCTATTCCCAGATAAAGCTGCCTTACAGAAGGGAATAGAGATCATTTGAGGATTTTTCATGGTTTAAACATTTAAACTGTAAACTTCAGATTGGTACTTTCAGGTTGAATTAAATGCCCCAACTCGGTGCTTGCGTAGGGCTCCTCATGCTGGCCTAGGATTTTGTTGTTGGCACTAATTGTGGTAGGACTGTCCCATAGGTCTTTAACTTATTCTTCCTGCGTCTTTGAATTGAGGCAAAATGATCCTTACACACTATCCAAATGACTTATAGGCAGCCTTTACATGCATCAAGAACCTTTGGAACCGGAAACCCCTGAAAGTGTATGGCGGGCGAATGGCTGAATCCATGCTGGCCATTCTGTGCCACATCCTCCGAGGAGAACCTATGATTCGAGAGAGACTGAGTAAAGAGAAGGAAGGATCTCGAGGAGAAGAGGATGCAGGGCAAGAGGAAGGTGGCTCTCGCCGGGAACCTCAAGTCAACCAGCAACAGCTGCAACAGGTAGGTGCTTGCTGTCTTCACACTCCAGGGCCCAGACTTTGCACTCAGTGGTGTGCAGTGCTTGTGGGTTTTATAAGTTCATATGCCATTAAGTGCCTGGTCACATTAACCAGGTGACAGTTTAAATTTGCTCCCTCTCTCAGCATTTTTTTCTCCTGAGGAATGCTGGAGTGTACTCTGATGCTCTGCACAGGTAATAGATTTATGTCCTTCCAAGCATGTTGATTAGTATTGGAACTCTTACAGTATTCTCAGTAGCTTGCTGCTGCCACATTCTTTGGAAGCAAACTTTTCGGCTACTTTCTGGTTAACCTGTAAAAAGAATAGATATTATGACCCAGATTTATTCTTAAGAGCTTTCTGAAACCTTAGTCACCTATAAAACTTTTATTTTCACCTTCAAATAAATGTATAAGCCACATTTTGAAAATTGGAGGCTATAGAAGGGAGTAAGGAAAAGACATATAAGATCCTGCCACTTCAATCTTAAAGAGCATTTTAGCATTTTTTCCTGGAATTTGTATGTATGTATGTTCTCTTTACATCTAAAGTCCTAGTCAAATCTGTCTTCTATATATGCACGCCTCTTGTTTTTTATTATAAACCTTGAGAAATTTGGAAAGTACACCAAGTATTTTTAAAAGGCATTCATAATGTCACCACAGAAGACAGTCATTGTCTTCTTTTTCAGTCACATTAGTTTTATGCCTAATTTTTACACAGTTAACATCAAGCAATATGTAGACTTATAGTCATTAAAATTTTTGTTTATTATTTACTAGTCGTTCTTTTATTGTTGGATGTTAATTTTCTTATGGTTTGATGTTGTAATGCTGTGGTGTATACTTTCCTTATGTACATTTCATGATTATTTCCTGGTAGAATTCTTGGGTCAGTTTTTTTTAGGTATTTGCTCAGTTGCCAGTTTGTTTTCCACAGTATTGGGACCAATTTATGCTTCTGTATATGAATCTCAGTCTTTTAATTATGATAATCCTATTAATGCTAATAACCATCTATCCTCGTCCCCCATTTTCTTAAAGGATGGGATTAGGAATCCCTTGGCTCCCTGCCCCAATGATTAGCTTTAATGTTTGAGTGCTGTAGAAACACTAAATAGTAAGGATTGTTCATGTTACCTACCTGCCCTAGCTCATACAAGTTCTCAGTTCATATGAAGTTAGAAGAACCTGTTTACATCTTGAAAAGGTTTTTTTTTTTCATTTCTTAAAATGCATTTGGATTTCTCTGATAATGTGGTTCTGAGCTATTGCATTCTTTTTGTAGCTCATGGACATGGGCTTTACAAGGGAACATGCCATGGAGGCCCTGTTGAACACCAGTACCATGGAACAGGCCACAGAGTACCTTCTAACCCACCCTCCTCCAATCATGGGAGGAGTTGTTCGGGTGAGTTGGTTCAGGAGCTATGATTTTCCAGGGTGTTGGTTTAGCTACTGATAGCCTTTTTTTCCTTATCCTTCTGTCACTGGTCTTTCTTTCTATATACTACTTCTCCATGCCAGTATTTTCTTTTCATAATAACTCTCAAAACTCCCGAGTGTTATGACCAGAGTTTCCTATCCCCCAGCCATGCAAGTTTTCTGGACGTGGTTTGTGGAAGAAGCCACATAGTCAGAAAGCAATATTAGAGGCACACTCTTCTAAGATGCAGAATAGGTGGTCACATTGAAGCCACCCTCCTACACTTAATTTTCATTGTGATTTTTCCCCCTCTGTTCTTGCAGTGATCAAGTAAGCCTAGTTGGGTTTGACTATAGAGAGCAGCATTTGGAGCCCCTGCCCCTATCTTAAGCTTGAGCACAAGATGTCTGATTTCCTATGAGTTGGGGTGACCTCATTGTGTTTGTTTCGGGTATATGTCATTACTGGATTTTCTGTTATTGCTCTGTAGGATCTCAGCATGTCTGAAGAGGACCAGATGATGAGAGCAATTGCTATGTCTCTGGGACAGGATATTCCAATGGATCAAAGGGCGGAGTCACCTGAGGTAACTAGGAAATGGCATCCAAAAGGGTTTGGCACATAAATCTTAGTATTCTGAGACCATTCTACAACTACAAAATAATTGGTGAAATTACCACCAGAAAAAGACACGGAAGTACTCATTCTTCCCATTTTTCCATCCATCTTTGAGCTACCTTGTACTGACCTGAAGCTTTAGGTGAAACAGATGAAGCATTAATCCTTATTGTCTAATAAAAACTCAAAGTATACTTGGTAGTACTGTTAGGCCGAACTTGGCTGTGTACTCCTAGATAATAATTACTTTAACATACTGGCCAAGAATATAGGACAGTGTCTAGAAATGATTTTATGAGAGGTGGGGTAGAATGCTGCAAATAAATTAGCAGTGCTTTGGGGGTGTTTGAAGTGTTCCTTCCCTGTCTTGCCTTAATCTTTGTGGCTGCCCTCATTTATTTCCACACCCTGGATGAAAGCGTCAACTGCCTGAGGAGAAAGTAGAGAGTATTTATATGGTGAGGCAGATTCTCAGAGTTCCCCTTATATTTCCATTTTCACCTCTCCTATGTACTATCACTCTTCCTTCCCTGTTTCTAGGAGGTTGCCTGCCGAAAGGAGGAAGAGGAACGGAAAGCTCGGGAAAAGCAAGAAGAGGAAGAGGCTAAATGTCTAGAGAAGTTCCAGGATGCTGACCCATTGGAACAAGATGAACTGCACACTTTCACGGATACCATGTTGCCAGGCTGCTTCCACCTTCTTGATGAGCTGCCGGACACAGTGTACCGTGTATGTGATCTGATCATGACAGCCATCAAACGTAATGGAGCAGATTATCGTGACATGATTCTGAAGCAAGTAGTCAATCAGGTAAATTCTCAAGGGGCCAGAAGAGGGGCATATATGAAATGATTTGCTTGTCTGCCTTCTATCAAAACCTGATTTCTGAAAAATCTATTTTTGCTTTCTACCCAATATGGGTATATTCTGTCTTTGAATTCTTTTGATCTGGTTATTGAGCTCTTCATTGAATGTTTACCAAAACAGTGGATTAACTATGTCAAAAAAAACATCTTTGGAAAGAGACAAGGCTCTCTTTTTCTAGTTTTCAGTTAGAGTTATCTAAAATGTCCAAAATGTCTTACTCTTAAGCCAAGTTAGGCTCCCTGAACTAACAGTGAATAGATCTTTTTCTTCCTATGTAAGAACACTTGAATGAAGGAGTCCCCATCCTGATGAATACTTGTGTCCCAGTGTCTTAGTCCATTTGTACTGCTATAGAGAAATACCTGAGGCTAAATAATTTATAAAGAAAAGAGGTTTATTTGGCTCACACTTGTGTAGGCTGTACAAGAAGCATGACCCTGGCATCTGCTTCTGGTAAGGAGCTCAGGAAGCCTCCACTCATGGTGGAAGACAGAGGCACAGCAGGTGTGTCACATGGCAAGAGGGAACAAGAGGTGGGGGGGCTGCCATGCTCTTTTAAACAACCAGTTTTCAGAGCTCATGATATGAGAAAGACGCCAAGCCATTCATGAAGAATCTGCCCCCATAACCCAAACACTTTCCACTAGGTCCCACCTCCAGCACTGGGGATCAATAGAAGGGACAAACCGTAATTTTCTTCATTATGAAATTAATAGTAATGCTAATTGTAGACATGTAGGATAAGAAAGAAATTATCCTAAATCCCCACACCCAGACATAACCAGTTAAACATTTTGGTTGTGTTTCCTTTATTATTTTTTAGTCAATCTATGTATTTAAGTCAGTGGAATCTTGTTTTATGTAATTTTTAAGCCTGGAAGCAGGGAAAGAAATCAAAAAGGAATAGCCTGTTTATTTGGACTATGTACACATAGCTTTTAATGCATGGAAACATCTTGAAAGTAAAGGAAAACTGGATAAAATATTTTTCACAGAAAAGTTTAGTATCTTTTTATTAAGACTTTATGCAAATTATTTTAAGAAAACTAAAACCTTAATAGAAATGAGCAGTGATATCAAATTCATTATAATAAATTTAATGTGCAAAATAAAACCAGACTAATCTTTCTAACTTTCTAATTCTTTGTTTTTGTTTTTTATAATTCTGGGGGAGGTAAAGTGGAAACATAAGTTGCTAGGACCTTTTGGGGGTTGACTACACCAGGAATTTTTTAAATATTTATTTCCTTCAACTTGGATTTTAGACTTCTTGTAATCTAGCCTAAGAAAATAATCATTTAGTAGTGATTCTTTAGTAGAATAGATCTTTTGATTCAGGCACTAAATTCCTATGGCATATATATTAGTATTTACTTACCTTTCTTCAGTGATTGTGTTGGGAGTGGAGGGAGTATTTTAAAGGGTTGAGAATGTTTTCACAAACCTCATCTTACTCTACAATTACTTGGCTTGGCCACTTTTCTACTTTTATAGGTGTGGGAAGCTGCTGATGTATTGATCAAAGCTGCTCTTCCCCTGACAACAAGTGATACAAAAACTGTGTCAGAGTGGATCAGTCAGATGGCCACCCTGCCCCAGGCCTCCAATTTGGCTACTAGAATCTTGCTTTTAACGCTACTTTTTGAGGTAAGATTTAGATCTTTAGGACTTTGTAATTCATTTATCAAAGAATTATTGAACACCTACCATATGAGACATTGAAGAAGATAAAGAGAAGTATAAGGCATGATCCCTGCATTTCATGAGCCCAGTTTCTAACAGGATAAAATGGACATGATTAAGTACAAAATACAACATTCTATGCCACATGAATGGTATCAACAATTTTATCTGAGTTCAGGAAAGGCATACTTATCACTTCTAGATGATATGAGAAGGCTGCCTCAGAACAAATGTTAATTGAATTGAGTCTTTAAAGGATTGTGGAGTAGGGGTTAAAAAGAGTATTTAAATGGCTACCATAGTTTGGTCGTGGAATATTTTTGCCTCTCAGGAAACCTAACTGGCAGCCACATAGTGGAGTAGGATATGGAAATTGGATGTTGTCATTGTTAAGATAATAGACATCAGATGAGACAGAGTCCTCTTGCTTTTCCTTACATGGTCAGTCAGCAGATTGTTTGGGGCAAGAGAATGGTTTGAGCAAGACATGTTCTTGTTCTAACCAACATAGGAACCAGGAAGCAACTGATCTTGGACAAGGGACTCTTCTGTAGCTCATCACGTTTAATAGTAAAACTTGCACTGAATCTGTTTGACCCTTTACATAAAACTACTCAGGAGATATGTCCAACTGTATACCTACAGTCTTGGGGCTTTCCTTTATGATGAAAATGATAACTTATTATAGCACTTCATGAATAGATACTTAGGAGAAAGGTTTCAAAATACTAAATGCTAGGGGTCCTCCATAACATAACATAAGGAGAAAATCAGTCTTGAGCCTTCATCTACAAAGACTCACAAGTAACAGTCTTGTGTTTTCTTCTAGTCCTTTTTCTATCCATTTAAACAATTGGGATAAGACAATATAGAAAGTTCTATATTCTTCCCGTTCAGTCTTACATTATGATTATTTCTCCATGTCATGTATACATTATTCCATCTTTAGGATGTTCTGTAATTTATTGAAATAATTACCTATTGTTGGACATTCACTTTCAGTGATTTCCTGTTAAAAGTAACACTTTAGTGTAGCCCCAATAAGGGGAACCATTAACTATGTTTAATTATTTCATCTTCCTTGAAAGATTATAAAGCCTCTCTGGAAATCAAAAGCTTTACAACTTCAACATGGTTAAAACTGCACAGCCTAGGTAAAAATCCCAAAAGATATTAATAATCATTTCTGTATTAAGCATGTACTATTATGCCTGGCACTGTGTGGGGCACTTTAATATATATAACCTCATTTAATCATCACAGTTACCCTGGAGGTACCAATTATTATTCCTTGTGACCTATGAGGAAACCAAAGCCTAGAGAATTTAAGTAACTCATTTCCATTTACAGCTAGTAAATGGTGAGAGGTAGAATTTGAATTCAACCAATTCAGTTACTATTTGCCCCTTTCTTCCCCTATACCATGCTAATCTTTAATACTGAGTAGAAGTTGATATCTTTAATTTTTTTCCTTTGATTAATCAGGAATTGAAGCTACCTTGTGCTTGGGTGGTTGAATCAAGTGGCATCCTTAATGTCTTAATCAAACTATTGGAAGTGGTTCAGCCTTGCCTCCAGGCAGCCAAGGAGCAAAAGGAGGTCCAGACCCCAAAGTGAGTGACCCTATGTCTATCCCAGTTTCACTTCTGTTCCCCTGGGATGTAGCTGCTCAAGCTTAGGGCCTGAATCAGGCAATTTTCTGGGTGCATATATAGGGCAAATCCCGGGTACTTTTGTGGTTCGAAAATTGGGAAGTGCCTGATGAAATCAAGATATGTTTTCCCAATTTTTGCAGGTTTCTGGCTTGCTCAGAACAAATTATTTCTCTTTTTTTAGATGGATCACCCCAGTGTTGCTCCTGATTGATTTCTATGAAAAGACAGCCATCTCCTCAAAAAGGAGAGCCCAGATGATTAAGGTGTGTAATGCAGTGTGTGTGGTTGGCCTACTTTTTGAGGCAAGAGTAGACCAGAAGAAAATATGGGAGAACAGTAAAGAAAGTAAAGGTCCCTGACCAAGGTATAAATCATTTCAGCAATCTTCATAGCTAGGTTTCTCTTTTGAATAAAGAATTCAAATTATTTTCTTATGGAGTTCCTTCCTAAAGGCCCCAAGAACTTACCCTGGAAGTAAATGTTAAAGGTGTGTGTTACCTCCAGAGGAAGAGTGCCTCTTATGTTATGTGAAGGATTAAGTATGCAACAATCCTTCCAAAAGCAGGTGTTCCTTGGATGAAGATTATTATGCCACATCATCTTGGTACCTTCTTGGAAACATAATTTTTATTTCAGTATATCTCAAATGAATATTCCCCTTTTAGAGGAAACGGTTGAAAACAACAAAAAAAAAAGTAGGGGATAGCAGGATAAGGAGGTAGATGGGTTTTTGCCTAGGGAGAATGTCTTAGTCCGTTTTGTTTTTGCTATAACAGAATGCCACAGACTGGGTAATTTATCAACAGTAGAAGTTTATTGGGCTCATAGATCTTGGAAGTCCAAAATCCAGGGGGCTGCATCTTGTGAGGGCTTTCATTCTCCATCATCCCATGGGGGAAGGTAGAAGGGCAAGAGAGAGTGAGAGCAAGAGGGGGCTGAACTCACTTTTATAACCAATCCACTCTCAGGATCATGACATCAATCCATTCATGAGCGCAGAGTCTTCATGACCTAGTCACCTTTTATTAGGTCCCACCTCCCAACTCTGTTGCATTGGGGGTTAAGTTTCCAACACATGGAGGATTCAAACCATAGCAGAGGCTAAGGATTGTGAGCATAAATTTACATGAAAACTTCTCTCGGTTTTCAAAATTTACTAAGTGTCCAGTATATTTCTTTTTCCTGGATTAGTTTTAGCAATGAATACTACTGAAGTTACTATTTCTTCTAATAATGAATCTTGAAGGAAACACAAACTTTGTACTTTTATATTTAGTACCTACAGTCCAACTGCAATAACTGGCGCTGGTTTGACGATCGCTCTGGGCGTTGGTGTAGTTACAGTGCAAGCAACAACAGCACTATTGATTCTGCCTGGAAATCTGGAGAGACAAGTGTGCGATTCACTGCAGGCCGAAGAAGATACACTGTCCAGTTCACTACAATGGTGCAGGTACATGCTCACCCAATTCTGTAAACTTTATCAGAAAGAAGGGAAGGTGCTGGATATGTCTTGGTTTTCTTTCTGAACCAGCAGTCCTCACATGTTGTAAGGTGCAGAATTATCACCAATAAATTGAGTGTAGATTTCATAGAACTGAGTCTTCCCTCCCAGAAATGATTTTTAAGTCAAGGATTAGGGAGTGGTTAGGGATGGTGTCTGCTCTAATGGAAAGTTTACAGTTCATTATAGGGCCTCTCGTATGCCACTTTCCTTCTGGGGACCTGCGGGTTTTCTCTTTGTATAAGAAATGATATGGATGGGATAAATTGCTAGGGTTCCTTCCTGTTGTAGCATTTTACCTGGGAGATGTCCCTACCCCTGACCCATATCTTTATAATTCCTTTTTGGTAAGAGATTTTTTTTTTTTCTTGTCTTCTTGAATTCCTAGGTTAATGAGGAAACTGGGAATCGACGTCCTGTGATGCTGACTCTCCTCAGGGTACCACGGCTGAATAAAAATTTGAAAAACAGTAATGGACAGGAATTAGAGAAGACACTGGAAGAAAGCAAAGAAATGGATATCAAACGTAAAGAAAACAAAGCCAATGGTACAAACTTTGAATTTTGAATCTCTTAAGGAGTGTTTTACCTGAAGCTACTGTGCCCTTTATGGCTTAAGGTCTGGCCAATTTCATTGCCAATTAAATTATCTAAAACTCTTTATTTTCACATTTGTAGATACTCCTTTGGCCCTAGAGAGTACAAACACTGAAAAGGAAACGAGCCTGGAAGAAACAA
This sequence comes from Cheirogaleus medius, assembly GCA_008086735.1. Lineage (NCBI taxonomy): Eukaryota > Metazoa > Chordata > Mammalia > Primates > Cheirogaleidae > Cheirogaleus > Cheirogaleus medius. Next base: position 3,095,967 of record VBSM01003162.1, read on the forward strand.
AAATTGGGGAGATCCTGATTCAGGGCCTGACAGAAGATATGGTGACTGTTTTAATCCGGGCCTGCGTGAGCATGCTGGGAGTCCCTGTGGACCCAGACACTTTGCATGCTACCCTTCGCCTCTGCCTGAGGCTCACCCGGGACCACAAATATGCCATGATGTTTGCAGAGCTGAAGAGTACCCGAATGATCTTGAATTTGACCCAGAGCTCAGGCTTCAATGGATTTACTCCCCTCGTCACCCTTCTCTTAAGACACATCATTGAGGACCCCTGTACCCTCCGTCATACCATGGAAAAGGTAAGTCTTTTTGGTGTCAAATGCTGATTTAACTTTATATCATACCTTTGTTCTCCTTGGTCTCAGAACAGATAGACTTCTGGTTCTTCTTAGGGTAGCTAGATACATATACTATATACTCTGCCCAGCAAAATTTCCCAAGCGTATGCTTGGAAGCTTGCTTAGGTATGGTAGGATTCTCCTATTGAGTGACATTAAGAAAAAGAAGAACTAAAAATATTTTCTACCCTGAAAGTAATACCTTTCTTTTATCTAGAAAGTCCTCTCTGGCAATCTAGGTTTCTTTAGCCAAGCCAAAAACTGTTAGTAAAGAACTGGAATACCTTCCCCCATGTTCATGCCTTAAAGATCATTCCTTTGTAGGAGTACCCCTCAGGTAGTCACTCTAGCCTATTTTCGAAACATTGTATTTTGGAGTGTAGAAGTAGTAAAGCTTTTTGAATATTTATGATCTGGCAGACACTGTGATAGGCACTTAACAAATAGTGCAGGTCTGAAAACAGGTTTATGTATTTTAGGAAATGTATAAAGCAGTGGAAGAAATGGCAAAGCATAAAATAATAACATTTGTAACATCAACATTAAGAAAACAGTGGAGGGGTGGGCATAGGCAACGTCTTACTAGTGAGGCTTTTCCTCCTCAAGTACTTTTACAAAATTCTCTTACTCTTTGTCAGCAGTCATGTGACTGTTACTGGACTTTGCTTCCATTTTGCTCTCTTGAGACATTATTTCCAACATTTATAAGCAGTGTTACAGCATGCATTTGTGTGCCTAGCTTTGTTCATGTTTAAGATTGTTATTCTTAGAGATTTCTAGAAATTGGATCAAAATGTATAAATATTTTTTAACTTGCTTATCAGAAAGGTGGTACCAATTTATACTTCTATATGTGCATGAGCATACATCTCAGATTCTTCAGACAGTTCTTCACCCAGCCTGTTTGATTTCACTTCACTTGTGCCAAATCAAGAGAAGGAAAGCTGTTAAAGGCAAGCAACATATTACATCTCTAGTTTCTTGGTATAACAAGCAATTCCATAGTGAACACTCTTGTAGATACCTTGGCATACTTGATGTTAGTATTCAGATAAATTCTTAGCCATCTGTAGTGATCCAAGGTCAAGAGGAGACAGCCCAAAAGGGGAGAAACTACTATATACAGACAGAATTCTGACTTTAAAACTGGAAATGCTTAAAACTTATGAAAGTTAAAAATGTTAGGAGAAAATGTAAGTCCTCACTGGATGGGGTGAAAATTGAAAGTTTTAAGTAAAATGTACTTGGGGATGTGGGTAATAAAGGAATATCAGTGGCAATTTTTATGTATCAAGTTGGCAAAATGTAAATGCTTATTTCCCTTGCAGGTACAGGTGTGGAGAAGCATTTGGTGCAGCCACATTGTAGGGCAATTTAGTACTGTCAGTTTAAGATATCTGTTGACCTAGAAATTCCACAGCTAAGAATTTATCTGATTACTAATGTCAGGTATGCCAAGATACTTATACAGGAGTGTTCACTTTGGAATTGCCTGTAATATCAAGAAACTAGAGATGTAAGTCCATCAGTAGGGGACTAGATAAATTATGCTACATTCTTTTGGGGTTTTTTTTTTGTTTTCTTTAGGA